>JAIUJO010000276.1:0-54327 GCA_023846275.1 Vanilla planifolia
CACCCACACGCACATATCCATACACTCACACATGCACATGATCACATGTAAAAATCCATACATGTATGCACCCATGCACACACACATGCACACACAAGCACATGGAGACATGCACAGGCACGCACATGCACAAACATATGTACACAAAAATGCACACACAACACAAAAAAACGCATGTACACACAAGTACTCCCACACACACATAAAACACATGCACAGACACATGCACATGGATTGACACAGACACATGCACATGGATATACACACATACAAGTACACACATGCATTTACATGCACACACACACACATACACATGCATAAACACACACATGTGCATATACATGCATACACACACACACACGTTAAAGCCACACACACACACACACAACACAAACTCAAATATGCAAACACCCACATGCATTCATATTCATAAAAAATACAAATGCACACACAAACACATTTGCACATGCTTGCAATAATACATATGTGAGCATGCACACACACAAACTTACGTACATGCCCACACCAACACAACACACACGTATGGATGCACATGCATGCTTGCACACTTGCATGGCTTGTAGACATGACCCAAACATGCATAAACATAAGAACACATGGACACATAGGTACAAACACACACAAACACACATGCAGACATAGACACATACACATATACACAAACAAACATATATGCATGCACACACATGGGCCCACATGTACATGCACATAAATATGCACATACACAGACTTACACACATGCATGCATATGCTCAGACCACATGTATAAAAAGGCTCATAAAAAAACACATAGATACAAACACAAATGCATGTACCTTTATGCACACACACACATGCACACACAAGTAACTCACGCACATAGACACATGTATAGATGCACGTACGTGCACACACAAATATACATATACAAAGCATGCACACAAACACACACACACATGCATGCACTGACACACACAAACACATGTACACAAACATACACACAAACACACAAATGTACATAGAAAAATACACACATCCATACATGCATGCATTCTTAAACACACACAAACACATTGGCACACTCTCACATATGCACACACACACATATACGGAAACACACAAGCACATACATGCAAAACACACATACACACACATAGATGCACATCCACACACAAACTTATATGCACACACATGCACACTTGCATAGACACATATGGACACACACCCACACACACAACCACACACATATGCACGTCTGCACACAAACTCATCTATACATACACACATCTATACACAAGCTCTCACAAACACACAACCAGTAATGCACTTGCATACACATAAGAATGCACACATACAAGCACATGCACAGAAATGCACATTCACACATAATCACATGCACAAACAAATGCACATACACATATGCACAAAACACACATGCACACGCACAAACAGGTGCATGCATACACTTTATACACATACACATAGGCACAAGCATGTAGATGTACACATGCACACACACACACACAAGCCCACATCCACACATACAAACATACACATGTAAACACATGCATGCACCCTAGCCTGACACAATGGCCCAAACATGCATACACACAAAAATATATGCATACATAGCTACACACTCATGCTCACATACACACATGCAAACACATACACATAAGTGCACACAAAAAAAAGTGCAGGTACACACATATGCACACATGCACCAATGCACTCATACACATGCACATGCACATAAACATAGACACACACATGCGTAAGCACACACATATATACAAACTTGCTCACATACAAGCACAAAAACACACAAAAATACATGCACATGCACACACACACATTCACAAATAGACTAACAAGAAAACAAATAGATATGCAACTCATGTACACACACATACATAAAGTGCACATATGTCCACAACACAAATACACAAGCACAAAGCATGCACACATGCACATGCATATGCCCAAACACACATACACACACCAACACACAAATACATATATGCACACACACATGTCCACAAACACACAAATGTACATACACACATGTGCGCATGTACACACACACAAACACATTGGTGCACTCACACAAAGGAGCATGCACACATGCATAATTATACACATGCAAAAATGCATGCATTGCACACACACACACACATGCACATGCACACACAACTATATACACACACACACCCTTGCATACATATAAAGCACACACATGCATAGACATAGGTGTACACACACATATGCATATGCACACAAAACACACATCTACACATGCACATGCCCTTGCACATGAAACACATACACATATAATCACATGTTGAGATAAACATGAACACATATATGCACAAACACACATGCACACACACATATAGGTGCATACATACACACATACACATGTACATAAGTAAACACACACAAACATAAGCACAAACTTGTACACATACACACACAAACACACATGCATAAACATTCACATATGTATACACACATGCATGCACATATGTGCACACACACTTGTGTATAGACACATACACACTAACACACCCACACGATGAACATAAGCACACATAATACACATAAAAATGAACACACACACGTGCACACATACACACACATGCTTGCTCACACAAATAAATACCCCATACACATATGCTCTCACATACCCACCCATGCACACACATACAACCACAAACTCATGCACACACATTCACATTTGCACACATGCATGTAGCTATGTGCAAATAAGCTTGCATGTGTGCAAATAAGCACATAGGCACACATGTACTCAAATATAACAACACACACCAACAACAAACATGCACAATCACATGAACACACATGGACATACACACATTCATACAAACACACACAAAGTACATGATCGCACACACACTTATGGATAGACAAACACAAACGCACATGCACATTCAAAGACGTGCATCCACACACACTTGCTCACACCCACAAGCATACACATGCATGCACCCACACATCCCCACACATACATAAACACACATATGCACACATGTACATAAACAACATATTCAAATGCATGCACTGGTGCACACATGTACACACCAACAATTGTATGTGCACATAAAGACACACATACATTCATACATGTATGCAATCACATATGCACACACATGCACACATACACACATGCACACACACTAGCTCACACCTGTATGCAAATACATGTATGAACCAACACATTATTGCATATGCATAAACACACACATGCACACAAAAACACACAAATGCATGTAATGGCCCAGTGCACACATGTCAGCACTTGTGTAGGCACATGAACACATGTCTACATGCACACACATACAAAATCACACTCACACAAAAATGGACACACACAAAAGTCACAAAAACATACATACACATGCACACATACATGCACAAGCATACACACATGGCTGCACACACACACAAATGCACATGGATACACAAGCGTTCAGACTCGCACACACGCTCACAACATATGCTCATAGGCACACACACACATTACACACACATAAGCATACACCTATGTGTGGAAACATGCAGACACAACACACACATGCATGCAAACATGCTCACACACATGCTAACACCCACCCCCCACACACACATGCACACAAGAGCACATGTGCACACAATACACACACACATAGACACATGCAAGCATGTACCCATGCACATGCATGCATAATTAAATTCACATCCAAACATATGCACATGCACACATGATCAAATGCATATACATGCACACAAACATCCACAAGAAATCACATAATCTCATAGATATGCACCAACACAAGCACACACACACACATAAAGATACACACATGGATGCACACACACACATGTACAGTAGCAGGTACACACATGCACATAAACACAAACATGCAAACAAACACACACATGCACACATAGATGTACACACACAAACATAAACACACATCGTGCATAGACTCACGTACTTAGGCCTACACACACACACACACACACATAAACACATACACATATAAACATAGATTACACACCCAAGCACATGCACAAATACACACGTGCATTCGCCCACACAAATGTGCACACACAAATGCATACACCACAAGTACATCGTACACACATATGCACATAGAAGCACACATATGCATAAATACACACGCATACACACATAGACATACATGCAAACAAGGTCCACACACAGATGCATATGCATAGGCACATGCAAAAACATAGAGACACACACACACACACTCATACACACACTCACAACATAAAAAAATGCACACACACAGATGTACATACACACATACTACACTATCAAACACACACACACACAAGTCAAAACAATTAGAGACACACAAGCATAGACACTTGCACATGCATGCACTCAAATCCATACACACACATGCATATACACACATATAGGTAGAAATACAAACAAAAACACACAAATGTATATATGCGTACACACAAATGTGTACTCATGATCACACAAACAAATGCATGCATGTACACACAAATGTACACAAAATTAGACATGTATATGTACACACATAGAAACACATAATTAAACATGAATAGACACACACACATGTATAAAATGCACACACACATAGACACACAGACTCACACATAAGCTCATGCACACACACACACACCTATGCACCCACACTTGTACACAGAAACACATGCACACACACACACATGAACACACTCACCCATATACACTAACACAAACCTACACATAGAGATACATTCACACATGTAAACACAACACATACCTACATATGGACATAAATCCATATGCACAAACTCACATGGACATGCATGCATAGATATACACACATACATTCATAGATATGCACAAGTACACACACACACACTGACATGCACATGCACACACATGGGCACATACATGCACACTTCAAGCAAAAATACATACACTGTCACACCAACATGCACATATACACACACACATACACATCCACGCACCCACATGTATACACAAAGACTTGCACAAACATAAACACACACATCAACATACAGATACGCACACACTTAAGCACAAAATGATCTCACTTGCATGCAAGTGTACACACACACGCACTCACACACACATACACAAACACATGTTTGTATATACACACTCTCACTCACACGTGCACATATGAGACACACACATGCACCCAGCCATGCACACACACATGCATAGTCATACACACATACAAACACACACACACACACAAAAACATACATACACACATACACTAACTCTCATGCATACATGCACACACTTGCAACCCATGAACTTAAATGCAGGCATAGAAGTGCACACGAACATGCACACGCACCTAAACACATATATGCACACAAGCATGCAAGATATATGCATGCCTATGTGTGTGTATGTGCATGAGTTCATGTGTGCATGGACACATGTGTGGATGTGTGTGTGTGTCTTGTTGTGCATGCTTCTATGTGTGATCATGTGGGTGTGGGTGTGGGTGTGTGCATGTATTCATATGTGATTATGTTTGTATGTGTGTGTTTACATTTGCATTTCTATCTTTTTTTATATGTTTATATTGGTGCACGTGTGTTTGGTGTTCGTATGCATACATTTGTGTAATTGTAGGTGTTCGTGTGTTTGTATGTGTGCACATAAGTGGGTTTCTATGTGTGCCTGTGTATATATGTTTGTTTGTGCTGTGTTAGTCAAGGGGTATGTGCTTATGCTATGTGCACGTAAGTGAGCGCATGCTTGAGTGTGTGTGTGTATCTTCATGTGTGCACATGGATTTATGCATGAGTGTGTGTTTGTTTGTGTGCATCTATGTGCATGCACATGAATATGTGTGAGTGTGTGTGTGCATGCATGTATGAGTGTGTGTCTGAGCAGAAGTGTGTTTGTGTGTGTTTATGTGCTTATGAGCACATATGTGTATGTGCATGTGTGAGTGTACATGTGTGCATAGTTATATATGTTTAAGGAAATTAATTGCCTTTATGGTGATCATCTTATGGGATGAGGTTCAAACATGGTTGAGCATGGATACAATTATGACATAAGGAGTAAAAACATTATGTTTGGTTAGGATATAGTGATTAATAGAAATGAAAATTGTTTTACTACTTATGATAAAGGAAGGACACTAATTGGCAACTATGAGAATATTAAAATTTTGGAGATATATTATGCGAAAAATATTGGGAGATGCAATTAGTAGAGGAAGTTGTAGATAATCAACAAATGGGGATTTAGTATTCATCAAAGATGCTTGTGGTTATTAGTTTAGTATAGCAAAGGCAATGTAAGAGCAATGGCGAGCAACTCGAGTGATACACATTAATTGGATGGACTTGCAATCCCTCGCATAGAGTTCAAATATGGCTAAGTGCTTCTTTCATTACTGAATTGGGTACTTTATTACTATGAAAGAGGAGGACGTATTCAAAAGGAGGACCTCATTGGGATGCTAGAATTTTTCCTTAAATGCAAATGTTAGCCAGGAGCGTCAGCCTTCTATCCAAAGCTGTATCTATAGAAGTTTGTTTTACTTCATTCCTATGGAAAACATGAAGTTTACTTAGCATAAAAACTAGAAGTGCTTAGCTAACTATTTGGTGATGATCTTGTTGGATGTGGTACAAGTTTGGTTCCAATATTTGTGCACCCATGAGATAGGGAGATGTAACATGAAGTTTTGGTAAGATATGGTGATTAATAGGAATGCAAGTTTGTCAAGTGTGCACATCAAAGGAAGTTATCTAAATGGAAACACAATGGATGTACAATTCGTTGAGATCTTCATTGCATAAATTCTTAGAGATAATATAAGTAATGATTCTTGATAATTAATGGGGCTATTAAATTTGGGGCAGGCTTATAGGGCAACTTTTATGATTATTGATGTGCCCAATGCTAATTTACAATGTCCAAGAAGTTATAAAATTGTAGGCATTAAGAGATTTGATTTACTTCAAAGGAGCTAATTTATAGTAGTTTACTTAAGTAGGACAAATTAGGAGAAAGTTTGTGTTGTTATTATTCGGCAACTTCATTGGATGGCCTAACAAATGTTCAGACATAACTATTATAGAGGCTAGTGCTTCTTGATCTACCAAGATTTGGTATTCTATTTTTAAGGTAGAAGAAGAAATCTAAAGGAGGATAACATCAAATGGTAGTTGTAAAGCTTACGAAATGAATAAAAACACCAAATGATTCTACCTTTTTTTTGGATGTAACTACTGTGGGTGTTGCTGTTGCATTTGAGTGGTGCATCTAATGGCATGTTTAGCATGGTTAGGAGCGATGCTGAGGTTCATAGTTTGCCCATTTGCAAGATTTTTTTAGCTAATTGTATACGGGTTATGTTATTTTTTTTGGAAAATTCGAGTTATTAGAGTGATAAAATCTCGCCGCTATTTGCAATGATTTGTAAAGGAGTACAGAGTATCTGCTCTTGCATTGTTAGAAACACGAGTGGACAACTTCAACAAGCATGAGGTGGGTAGGCTTTTCGATAGGAATTGGAACTACTTTGTCTAACCTTTGACTACATTATATTGGGTTTTTGTGATGCTATAAAGGTATTAAGTGGAGTTTGAAATTATGAGTCATTCTTATAGCTAGTTTCTATCAAAATGACATCTGATAGAAACAATTCTTTGTGGTGATGCATGTTGTTTGTATCAAAAGATTATATGATCTACTAGGCAACCCAAGACCAACTTAGAAAATTTGTAATCCTGGTGGAGCACTATTGTTTATAAGGGATTTCATTGTACTACTTGCGTAGAATGAGAAGGAGGGAACAAATTCTATAATGGTTAAGCTCAAAATGAATTCTCCAATTTCATGCAAGATTTAATGGCTTTTCTAACATAACGTTTGTTGAGAATATATTCACTTGGTGTAATAATATGGGGCACAACACTCACATATTTGAAAGTTCAGATAAAGCTTTCATGAATATTGATGGTATGTAGGCATTTCTAAGCACTATATTACACATCTTATTTATATTAGCTCAGAACACTACCTTATACTTATACAATTTAAATAATTATTTTTAAATAAAACTCAAAGGAGATAAAAATGCAATAACTTATGTTTTTTATTTTCACATTCAACTAATATTGTGTAAGAAGCATGGAATGGAACTATTAGGGGAACTTTATTGATAGATTGTCCACTAAATTTCGCATAGCACTGTCAGCTTTAAAAAAAGGAGTGTAACTAAACTTGGATATATTCTTAGCAAGTCTTACTAGTTTGATTAGGAGATCAAGGAGCTCGAATGTAAGGAGTCTAAGATGGGATTAATTGAGTAGAAACATGATCTTTTGGCACAACAAATTGTCTCTAACCACAACACTACAACTTTATAGGAGCCTTGGTGATGATAGAGTGCGATGCTTTGTTATGCTAACCCAAGGCATAAAAACATGCATTTCATTTAGGCAGTGGTTACTTCTACAAATAAAAGAAATTATATACATTAACTTAAAAAAGATATTAGGGAATTATCTACTTCCCCAACAAATATTCAAGAGATACTCATTTAGTTTTTTAGTACAAGTGTAGTTTTGAGCAATAATATCCTCCCCTACCTTTACAACCTTTGCGAAGTACTAATAGGAAGCAAGCTAAATGATAACATTAAGATTTTTGCTATGTCTATCAAAAAAATAAACCTCAAAGCATGGATGGCATCTCAATAGAATTTGTAAAGGGATATTGCAATATTAACCAAGTCATTACTGTCACAACTATGAAGAACTCTTCTGATGATAGACGTATGCCCAAAAGATGGAAAAGCATGTTGGTTATTCTAATTCCTAAAGTATAGGGTGCTTTTAAACCTAAATAGTTTAAAGCCATCAATCTTTTTAATATGATATACAAACTTTTACCTAAACTTTTTGTAGGTAGACTGAAGATGGGTTTTTTGATATTGTTGTAAGAAAACAAATTTATTTTATTCCCAGTCATGTCATAGGAGGTAACTACCCTGACGAACACATCTACATCCAAAGAGGGGCTCATGGCACTAAAGTTGGACATGAATCAGGCTTATGATAAGATCAATTAGAAGTTTGTGCTTGATATGTTAAAGCATCGATGGTTTTTGAATATTTGGTGTGAATGGGTTGAGGCTTATATCGTAGCACCAAGATTTGAGATTATGTTAAATGTGATCTACTATTCATGGATTGAAGCTACTAGGGATAAGTGTATCCATTTTCACTATACCACTTTTCAATAATATCAAAAAATCTCATTTAGTGTATTATGCACCAGGTGAATCTTACCATCACTGTTGGGATCAAGATTGGCCCTTCTTCACCTATGATTGTTCACCTTATTTATGTTGATGACATTTTGATATACACAACTACAACTTATGCTATACCATGTACCAATTAGGAGATTACAAACAAGTACGAGCAAGACTATAGAGAAGGGGTCAATCTTTATGAATCCAGAGTATTGTTTATTGAGGGAATAGATCATAAGAGTAGGAATATGATAATAGAAAATTTAGATATGAAAAAGAATTCTCAATTGAGACATAAAGGCATACTTATTGTGGCAACACAAATTCAAAAAAAAGAGACTTCACACTTGGTTTTGATTAAGTTGAAAATAATATTTCATGATGGTGGATTAGGTCTTTATTAGGTCTCTATGGGTTCATGTGTTCATGTCCAAGCATTGTATGAAAATAAATAATTTCTATAAAATGTGGGGCTTGAATATATGCGAGCCCCTTTCTAGTGTGGTGTCTTGGAGAAGTGAGAATATAGTTTGGCAAATTACTAAGGGTAGGCAAGTTTCGTTCTTGTTCGATAATGTATTCGGCTTTCTTCCTAATTCTTTGTCACCTACTTATATCAACATGGACATGGAACATCTAATTTAAGCTGTAGATCTTGTTAAGGAGAACGATGTATTGAGACTATGATAAGATACAAAATCTTTTTGCATCTACTTTGGTGTTTTGGATTATGCATTCCCTATAAGACAAATTATTTAATAGAGATTTATTGTATTTTAATCAAGGTGATGACATGAAGTTAGAAAAAAATTTATTTCTTGAAACATGTACATCAACCATAATTTCATAATAGAGGATGCTACATGGGTTTGGAAATTGAAGCAACAACCTTGGGTGAGTGTGTTTGGAAGTTGTAGCTTCCCACTCATTCTTAGAAGTGTGCAAGTGACATTCAGATGTTGATGCTTTGTCTATAGGGTTGTACAATGGAAGGGAATGTGATGCATTACTTTTGGTAATATCATTAGGCAATCGAATTTTGGACAAATGAATTCATAATCACTAAGCTCACTATTGGATGGGCTAAAAGCATGGTTTTTAAATCTTTAAAAGTGCTACTAAACTAGATGGTAGTCAATATTGTGGTTGCAAGTGCATCATAAGAAACTAAATTTGTTTCTTTCCTGCTATATCATCCTTGGATAAAATAAAAAGTTTTAAGCACATGTAAGTAAGGTGGTTAGTCTAGATGTGCTTAAAATGGGTACACATTTTGCAATTGCCACTATTGCTACATATTCCCTTCTTCAATCCCATCTAATAAGAGTTCTCATGTCCCTTAGGGGATATTTTTAATCTTTTTATCAGGCTCCTCTAATAGGGTGGGTTAAGCTCAAATGCAACATAGCTATGCAGCATAATCATAATGATGGAATTGGTATAGTTATTAGGATGACTTGGGTTGGTTGATTTCTATTGTTAGCAAAATATGGATTTTAAGATCAGCATCTACCATGGAAGCTATTACTTTTCTTGATGCTATGGAGGTCCTTAGAACACTACTTCCTAATATTCATGTAGCAGAGATTTAATCAGACTCTACAGTAGATATTACTAATGTTAGTAGACAACTTGAGTCTACTTCATGTAAGAGAACCTATAAAGGTTCTATTAAGTTTGTGTAGGGTATGTTGTCCTTTAAACTTTCCCATGTATTGGATAAAGGAAATTCTACTATCTATTGGGTTATGCATCATGCTCTTTGGTCTGATTTTATGTGGGATTGGGGAATGCCCCATCCCAAACTACTTCATTGTTGTTTTTTTATTTTCTAATTTCATGTATGAGCCTTTATAAGGAGAGCATGTTGTAGGCTTCTACCATTTATTTATCAAGGAACCCAAAGCATTTTGCAAAGGAAGGTCGCAATGTTAGAGACATATGTTTTAGAAAACAGCGATGTACGGATGGGTGGAAGGCATCATTAGTGATGGAAAGAGGGGAAAACTATGGTGGATGGAGGTGGTGGAACTGGAGCTTTGGCAAAATTTGGTTCTAACCAATGATGACAGCTCGCTAGAGGTGAGTTTGAGCATCATGGTGTTTTGTTCTATTTTCAAAGAACTTTATTTGAGAGATGGCATTGATTAAAAAGAGTGACACATTTCTGGAACTCAATGTTGTGCATGATGAAAGCCACCACACAGGCGAAAGGGATGCCACCATGTGCCACACCATGAAAAGCAAAAGCATAGATGATAAGGACATTTCTTAGCTCACTCGATACCACATACCTTCCACTATAGAATGAGCAAAAACATTACATAGAGTGAAATGTGTGGCACTTCAAACTTACATAATGATAAGTCTCCCAACAAGGTAACAGCTTATCCATGACCTAATAACTCATATTGCTAAAAATACCAAAACATTTCACATTGTTTGCTTAATCCATTGTGTGCACAAGATGACATAAGGCATGAGCAAACTGCCTTTCACACGTGGCATAGTGCACTATCATGTGCATAGCTATAGCACCATACGGCTAAGGTCATAACCCAACATGCACTAACTCTAATGTGTATTCCAACATTCAACTCCCACTTAAATATGGGGTGCACCATGAACACATTGCCCCTTGCTGATTGTATGTTATGATAATTCTAATAGGAAGAAGGCAAGTCTCTCATTGGTGCTACACCATATCCTTGTCTTAGTTGCTCATAATCTTAAGAATCTCAAAAAAATTACACTTTATGGGCCCAACAAGCCATGCACAAAAGATGTAGTAGGGCATAAGTGGGAGGCTGGCATAGGCTTATACAGTGCTACAACATTCCTAGTCATCTTTTGCATGCATAGCTACTTTAGTGCATGACTTGGGTGCAACCAAGCATGCACAGACCTTAATGCTTATTACTCCATCCATCTTGTACTTTATCATAGGGCACATCATGTCATACACTACATATTATAGATTTCATATTATGACAATTCAGTCAAGGAATAAAGCAAGTCCCCTAATAAGGTAAGTATTTATCCAAGCACTACAAACTACTATGCCGAAAACAAAAAATATGTTACACTTTGTAGGGTCAACAAGACACATGAAAGATGCCATAGGGCATGTGCAAATTGGCTATCATAGGCACACACAGTGGACTATCATGCTTGATTAGAAATAAAGCACATCATGCACAAACCCAGCATATATTGCACCATTAAACTTCTACTTCAACGTAGGCCACACCACATTACAAATTGCTTCTTTTGTGTTGCATATTGTAATAATTCCATTAATGAAGAAGGAAATCACCTTATCCATGCACCAATGGCACATCATAATAAAAGTCCTAAATGAAGTTACATTTTATTGGTTCCATTAGTCGTAAGTAGAATGTTGAAGGACATGCATAGACTTGTTACGATGTGCATGCATAGTGAACTACCATGGGTCTGCATAGTAGACTGTGGCATGTGACTTGGGATGAAGCCCAACACGCACAAACGCTAGCATATACTGCACCATCCAACTTTTTCTTCGTCATTGGCGACATCGTAGCACACATTGCTTTATGAAGATTGTGTTTTGCAAATATTTTATCAAGAAGGAAAGAAATCCTTCCAATAGTTCATCTCTTAATCCATGCACCAATGGTGCATTGTGTTAAAATTCTCAAAATAACTTACACTTTACAATCTTTACGAGTCCACAAGATGCCACAGGTAGCTTGCAGGTGTGCCACCATGTATGAGAACAATTGACCACCATGTGAGGCTAGCGATGAATCTTAGTGGACACAAACCCTAGAGCAAATTGCACTATCCAATTTTTGTCAATGAGGAAGGCAAGTTTCTTAATATGGTTTTGCATTATCTATGCACCAACAACTTGTAACATTAAAAATCACAAAAGATGTTACACTTTGTGGCCCCTAATAATTATGTCCATTTAATGTAGCAGGGAGCATGTGTATTGGCATTGGAGCAAGAGAATAATATACTATTTGTGCTATAGCACACCAAGTTCTTTTTGTATGCCCAAATGTAATAGCATGAAGAAAGGCAAGTTACATACTGCAACAATTTTCTTATGAAGAAAGGCAAGTCTTGTAATAATGCAACATCATATCCATGAACTACTAGCACATAATGGTAAATGTCACAAAAATAAATTTATACTTCATAGGGTGTGTGAGGACTAGTTGTCATGCATGTGAATTGTTCACTACAATGGAACTGAAAAATTACATTCATGATCTCACACAAAGTACTAAAGAGTGTTGAGTGCTATACTTTGCTCGTAGCTTGTACATGTCATTAGGATAGCAACTAAACATGCTCAAAACCTATTACATATTGCATATTTTCATCTTCCAAATTTTGCTCAACTTAGGCCACACTATGAACTACATTACCAGTTGTGAATTGCATATTACAACTATTTTGTAAACGAAGAAGGAAAGTCTCCCAATAAGGCAACACGTTTTTTATGTTCTAATGACCCAAAATACTTTATCTAGTTGTCAACAAAGGAGGCAGGGGAGAAGCATGGACAAATTCTGTATCTTGTCAGAGTTGTCATCTCACTCGATGGTGTTCGTGTGTCCTCTTTGCTTTATTCTATTTTTGGAAAAATATTAAGTGGATATGAAATCCACATCTCTCTAAGTACTCTATGAGTAGTAATTAATGGTGACCATTAAATCTAGAAATAATGCAAAGAAAAAAAATAAAGGTGGCTAGAAGCAACTACCCTAACACTAACAACCAGTTAAAATGTGTAGAACTCTATACGAGACAATTCTTTAGTAATTTTGGACCTCAAGATTGGTTTTGTTGTTTAAGCTCTAGCAAGTTATAGTGAAGCATAAGGAAATGGAGGGAACAATGTTACGAGATAAATGGAAGCATTACAGTCTGATGTTGCCTACAAGATGATAATTCATTTGAGGATGATGAGAATGAATCTTTAGGGATGTCGGTTGCATTAACAACAAAATGGATCACAATAACAAGGACAAAGATGGACTTAAAAGAGCAAAGCCTAATAGTAGTGAAAGAGGCAAATACACTATAGTATGGAGTTCAGAAAGGAGCAATGACACTATAGCATGAAATCTGGGATGTTATTGAAAATAACAAAGAACAATAGGAGACTATTCTCCTCGATAGTTTTGAAAATTAAAAATATAAATAATTGTGGTACTGTAGAGGAAAGCTAGAATTGGTAGAGTATAGGGTTGTGGCCCCTTTTACCCCATAACTTCTATTGAATTTTAGATTGTTACTAGGCTTACATCGAAATTATATTTGATATTACTCATGGCCTTATCTTGCCATGAATTTAGGGAATTTTTGTCAGAGGTAGAGACGGTATTCATACTACTATATTGCCACTAATCATGCAAAGTAAATTAGGTATAGAATTTGACAATATTCCATTACCTACTTGGTGTGACCTTGATTTTTTAAGGTTCAAGTTTGCCTCAAGAATTCCTACATTTATGGGGGTGGGGACAAGTAATTTTACTTTTGTTCTGTATAAGGGCATGTTTTTCATCTAATAAAATATAGTTTCATTATTTGTATGAAATATTTGGGGGATTAGAGCAAGCAAATCCTATGGCTACTTGTGACACTTGGTAAGGGAAAGTAAGGTGTTCGTAGTTGCTTTTTTGGAAACTCAAGAGGAGAACGTTTATACACATGACGTGGACAAACTTTTAGGTAAGAATTTGAACTATTTTGTTCATCTTCAATAAGGTTGTTAAGGGGTATTTCTAACTTTATGGAGGCATTGAATTGAGCCTTTTATTATGGATTCATCCTCATAAATGGTTACTATATAGTAACATCTAGTGTCAAAGATACTTGGTAGTGTTGTGTGGTGCATGTATCAAAAGATTATTTTAACCATCAGGTAGCTTGGGACCAAATCAAAGAATCAGCAAAACTTAGTGGATTATCAATTATTATAGAGGATTTCAATGCCTTAAATACATAGAATGAGAAATGATGGAGAAAATAATCAATAGTAGAGAGGCTAAGTATGGGTTCTCTAACTTCATTCACGATTTAGATCTTACTAACTTGGGATTTATTTAGAATAAGTTCACTTGGTATAATAATAAGGTAGAAAGAACTCTTATATATTAAAGATTGGATAGAGCTTTTATGAATGTCGATTGTGTGCAAGCATCCTCGAGTGCTATAGTTCAACATTTTTCTCACACTAGCTCAAACCATTGCCCTTTGTTTACTTAGTTTTAGTAGTTGACATTGAATAAAACTAATTGGGGAGGAAAATTTGAAAGCATATGGCTATCATTTCCACAATCAACTAATGTAATACAGGAAGCTTGGAAAAAACTATCAGTGGATACTCAATCGATAGTTTGTCTATTAAATTTTGTTGAGCATTATGAACATTAAAGAAATGAAGTGTACCTTAGCTTTGTAATTTTTACTACAAGCCTTTCTAGTTAGAAGAGGATAACCAAAAGCTTGAACTTAAGAAATAAAGGAGTGGATTTACTGAGCTAGAACACAATCTTTTGGCATAACGTTTTGCTTCTTACATGGGTTTAAAAATTATGGTTGTAGACTTAGGTTATTGTCTTCAGATGGATATTTTGTCTTGAATTGCCTTTCTACTTGCTCTTGGTTGTGTGAACAAGGATTGAGATGCCAGGTCTTTATCCATGAAGCAATAATGAGATAGAGGATTGGAATCATAGCTTATGGGAATGTCATACGGCAAAGGAATTTTGGTCCAACAGCTTTCCAAATGCTATCATGCCCAATGGAGCAAATTGTGAGGATTTTTAATTCTTTAAATAAGCTTCTTTGATTGATGGTGGCGAGTATATGGGTCCAAAATGAATCTCATTCTATTAAAATTGCTACTTCAATGTTATATCACCTTTGGCTTAATAAAAAGTTGTAAGCACATGTGTACAAGTCGCTTGATTTGCTGCACTATAAAGAATTTTTAAATTTGTTGATGCTTTCTCCATTTCCTCAATCATATCTAGTAGAGGCTCTGATGGCCTTTAGAGCTTATTTGTTGCCTATTATTGGACTCCGTAAATACGTTGGTTTTCGCCTAGTTATGATCCAAAAGTACAAGATAATCTAAATGCTAGAATTGGTACAATTATTAAAGATGACATCAGCAGGCCTATTATTTCTACTCGAAAAATTTTGATTTCATGTTCAATTTTTGCAATGAAGATTATTGCTATTCTTGTAGAAATGGAGCTTCTTATAATGTTACTTCCAAGATATCCACATAGGAAAGATCAAATCAGGCTCTACAATGAGAAATACTCAAGTGAACCTATTTCTTACATCCACAATGAACAAGCGAATCAATCACTATACTGTTATATATGTGCATGGTATGTAGTCCTTTCAAACTATCTCACATAAAGTGTCAAAGCAATAATGTAGCCAACTGGGTTGTGCCTCAACTTCTTGAGTGAATTTGTTTGGGATTAGGGAATGGCACTTCAGAAACTACTTCAATGTTATTTTTTTCCTTTATTTGTTTACCTTTTTAAAGAGAAGCTGCTATAGGATTCAACCATTTCCTTATCAAGGAACCCAAATAATTTTAGAAGGAATTATTTGTTTGGGCATCTCGATGTTTGATTCTTTTTTTAATAAATTTTGAAATGGATCTAGAATTAATAATGCTCTATGTAGATAGTTGATGTAATGATCTATGACTATAACTAAATGTTGTAAGACTGCAAAAATAATAAGTGGTAGCTTGGCATTGTTATCATTAAGATGGAAGTCCAGTTACAATATTTAGAATGGGGTTGGTGATGCTTTTGAGCCTAACAAACTCAATGTGAGCATTTTGGATTTTGGGTTTGTCATTGTAGTAAGAGATTTGATTAACATTGGTAGCAAAATTCAAAGAAGTGTGGGGAAAATATAGTTCCATATAATGAACATACTAATTATGTATACACTCTCAAAACGAGTCACCCTATCCAAAAGGTGTTGATGTGGGTGATTTATGTGGTTGCATAAAAGGTGCATATAAGAATGCTATCATTGTCATGGAAGATAATTGTTGGAATGACAAAGATGAAACACTTAGCTAGATTAAGGTATGCTCTAAGGAGTCACTTTTTGGAGGGAGAATGAGCATTGCTAATTTGTCACTAATAGAAGGTCCCCTCATTGACTACTTAGAGAGCCAATAACTTTAGGTCCCCATTAGAGACACATGTCATTCCTGTCGTAACAATTTCGAGCAATGACAATGGTAAGAAGAGTTACATGATTTTGGCACAAAATTTCATGAATGAAGAAAACCATCACATGGGCCAGGTGAATGCCACAATGCAATGCACCATGAAAGGTAATAGCACAGATGACAAGGACACTATTGAGTGCACCTTCCATTATTTAACTTTTCTTGCAAAATGAGCAAAATTGCATCTCACAATGCCTTAAGTAAAGAAGAAAAGTGTCATTGAGAAAATGTACATCAATAAGTCTGACAATAAGACATCACCTTGTCATGAGCGAGTAACCCACAATGTTATAAATATTAAAACATTTTACACTTTGTGGGCCCAAATTTGTGCACATACAAGATGATTTAAGGTCCAAGTGGACTAGCTTCTACAAGTATGCGAAGTGTACTATTAGGCATGAATTGAAAGTATTGTAGCACATCAAGTGCTCTACTATAGACACAGTTATAGTAGCACGTGCTTAGAGCTAGAGCTTAACATACACAAATCCAAGTGCATATTGTATTACACCACTCTTATTTTGCCACAGGCCATATCGCACGACATAATTACCTAAATAGATTTCATATTAGAAGAATTTTCGCAAGGAAGAAGGCAAGTCCATTGATAAGGCATCAACTTATCCATGTGCCAGCAACTTGTAGTGCAAAACATTTAAAAAAATGTTACACTTCAAGGGCCTAATAAGACATGAGCAAAGAAGGCAACATGGCACACATGGGGTGCATGCCATGCATAAGCATAGTGTTGTAGCACACCCATTGTTTTATCACGTGCATAACTATTGAAGCATATGGCTTAGGCTAAAGCCAAGCATGTAAACCCTTAGTGCATAATGTTCCATGTTGCACATTGCCTCTTGTAGAATGCATATCATGAAATTTAAGCCATGTAAGAAGGCAAGTCTTTGAATAAGCAATCATCATATGCATGTGCCAAAAGCATGAGCACTAAAAATGAACAAGCAAGTTACACTTTGTGGGCTACACTAACTTCATGGTGGATGTTATAGGCTTTACACGAACTTCCTACGATAGACACATACAATGGACTATTGTATTTTTTAGGGACAATGCCAAACATGCATAGGTGCTAGTGCATGTTGCACCATCCAAGTTCCAATCCACCATGGGTTGTATGATCGACTACACAATGAAGCACGTTGCCCCTAGTAGTTTGCATATTGCAACAATTTTGTCAAGGATGAAGAAAAGTCTCCCAATAGAGCATCACAAAAAATTGGCTGCTATGAGTAGTTCTAGACAAAGCCCAACATGCACTAACCTTAGTGCGTATTACACCATCCAACTTTTGTTTCATCACAAACTACACTGTTTCAATCAATGTCACTTGTAGATTGCCTATTGAAACCATTCTATTATGGAGGAAGGCAAGTAAATATCGAATCACCTTATCCATCAAAAAAAGATTATAATGCTAAAAATCATAAAAGAAGATACACTTTGCTAGATAGAATGGTTTTCTACATTATAAGCAAAAGGGAATGCATGCACAAGATACCCACAAGTGAATAGTATACTACTAGTGCTGAAACATACCCAATACTCTACTATATGCATCACTACAGTAGCATGAAGCTAGGGCTATGGTAAATCTTGCACAAACACTAGTACATATTGCATTATTCAACAACTACAATGCTGTTGGGCACACCACATAACACATTGATCCTTTTGTATTCCATATTGTGATAATTCCATCAAAGGTGAACATAAGTCTGTTAATACATCATCAACTTATCCAAGCACTAGCTACGCACATTGTTAAAAATTTAACAAAGGTTCTCATTTTATGGGTGACACTAGTGCATGTGCTGCTGGGCTTACATTGACTGGTTGTTAGGCACACACATAATGCTATAGTGAACAATTAGTGATGTAAGCTAGAATGCACAAAACTTGTACATATTCATCATCCAACTTGCATTTCACCACAAACCAAATGATGCCCCACGTTGCCCCTTGTAGATCAGACATTGTGACAATTTTGCAATGGTCGATGTGTTAGTAGTCTGCATTACAAAAAATTCCAAAAACAATGTTACTCATTGTGTGACCCCACCAACTGTACACATTAAAGGATGTAGGGCGCATGAACTGGCCACATTGTGTGCAAACAATTCATTGCCTTGCACATGGAAAGAGCAATACTACATGAGTCTACTGTGCTAAAGTTCATGAAGTGCTTTATTGTACGTGTAGCTGTAGGAGTGTGCAATGAGGGCTGTAGCAACACAAACCTTATCGCTTAGTGCTCCATCCTTCTACTTAACCTCAGGTTGCATCATGCTACCAATTACCTATTGTGAATTACATATTGTGACCATTTTGCCAATGAAGAAGGTATGTCCCCTAATAAGGCATCACCTAATCCAAGTACCAAAAGGTCATAGTGCTAGAAATTTGAAAAAAAAGTTTACAAGTTATGGGTGCAACCCACATCTCTCAAAAGATGGAGGTGGGCATGCACAAACTGACTTCCCAAATGCGTTAGTGCACAACGTGCACAATTCTTTGCTGCACCCATACAATTATAGGTGTAGCCCAGCGTGCACAAAATTTAGTGCATATTACGTCATCCAAGTTTGACATCACCATAGCCACACCACGCCACACATTGCTCCTTATAGATTGTGTATTACAATTTCGACAAGGATGTGGTCAAGTCTCCTAATAAGGCAACAACTTCTCCAAGTGCTAGCATCTTGCAGCACTAAAAATACAAAACAATGTTACACATTATAAGCACCAATAATTGCATATAAAGGATGCTCTATCACACATAGTAGCAATAGTGCACAGCTAGGGCTACAACCAACAATGCACAAACCCTAGCGCATGTTGTACTATCTATGTTCCACTTTTTTGTTGGACACACTACACGACACATTCCCTTTAAGGACTACAAATGTAACTATTTTTCTAAGAAAGATGGCTCGTCTCTTAAAAGAATATAACCTTATCCATGCGCTAGTACCCTATAGTGCTTAAAATCCCCGAACAAAGTTGCACATTTCAAGCTCGACCAGCCACACGCACTGGGTGTCGTTAGGCATATGCAGACTTTGTTCACCACGTGCATAATGCCACAATGCATGTAGTTTTGTGTCACACATGCACAATTTCGTAATGATTGTAACTCTTCATCATAATAATTTCTATAGTACTATGTATTTAGGCCAACAACCTAGCATGCACAAATTGTAGTGAATAATGCACAAGTTGGATTTCCTATGCTTATACCAATTTTGAGTCCATTGTTTGATACTTAGAGAAGGTTCTCATAGGGTTCTCACTAAATTAGTCCTCTAGCAAGTGTGCATTGACCCACTCTCATCAGGTGAGTAGCATGAGCAATCCATTAATAATTGTTGGGATCGATGTCAAGACCCTATGCCTAACACATAGAGCCAATACATTTCCCAAAGATATAGATACATTTTGTAAACTATTACTATCTGCATTGATCCATTGACAAGAGGATGTTCACCTTGGAGACTAGGCTTGGTTATGAGTATAATCTAGTATGGAAGGCAATTGGCCATTTGAAATTTAACTGGTCATTTTGGGTGCATCAAGCACCACTTAGCACACTCAGTTGCTTTGCTCTACTGCTAGCTAAGTAGTTTCTAGGGTCGATAAATTATTAAGAAGAAATGATAACAATACTTTGGCCTATACTAATGCCTTTAAACAACTCGAAGTTGTCATCAAGTATTATATCCCAAACCAAGCATTTTAACTAAAGTTCAATTTTATGCTCGTGTCAAATAACACTCTCCAATAGGTATCCCCCATCACTTAGCATTGACTAACACATATGCAAGTGCCATCCACAAGGAACCATTCCACCCTTTGCCCTTCAAAGTTCTCATTTGAATATTTGATACTTTAACAAAGATCTACATCGATAGATGCTCCACATGGGTTGCTTTATTTTTTAGTGACCATTGTGCCCTCCTACTATCCTAGCATTGAATTGCATTGACAGCAAGATGTGGGTCACACACTTAAGTACTATTCATTTTTTGGGATAATTGAAAAAGTTACTAAATTTTTACACATTCTTTGGAAAATTTCAACTTTCAAAACTACCATCTTGCTATCTTAATTAACTAACAACCATTATGGGACTTTGGTGAGATAATAGTTACACCAATAATCTGGCTTTTAGTTCATCCCACAACTCCAGATTTTCTTACCATAAATGACTCATTTGGAACCTAGATTCCTTGGCTCAACTCATGGAAGTTGCTGAGGCTTCTTACTTGTTTAGGGATTATGAAAATATTAAGGGCATTATGCTCTTAATGCCTCTAATTATTGTCTTTACTTAAATGAGCTCTAGGTATGGCTCCAACTATTCTAAGGGAATCTTCAAAGATAACTTACTACAATATGGTTTGATTAGCATTTTTCACATATACCAAAGTAAGATGAATGATTTTCATGTTAGTATCACTATGGACCTCCACTAGAGTTTCCTCTAGCTTCAACTGACTTTAGAATATTTCTTTATCTTTTGGGTATCATATGGCATTCTCTCACCTAAACCATTTGCAGAAGATCTGGCTTACTCCATGGCTCACTTCTTGAATAAAGATCACACCAATTAAAATCCTTCCTTATTTTTGACTTGCTCACCAGTCGACTCACAAGCAAGTCAAACATTTTTTTTGCCATTCAAGATTGGTAACATAGAAGGCCTATTGGCCATCACAAATACACACAGTGCCTCCATGGCTTGCCTTGACGGGGAAAACCTTCTAGGCTGCTATTGTTATGATGGCCTCAGGTGATTAGCTCCTTGAGCCATGCAACAAACTTTTTGATGACATTTTGTATGAAGCAAAAGCACATCATAGGGTTTCATATGGTTCATCTTAATAATGTTAAGCACTCTTTAACTCTTTTTTCAAACTACTTTTGATCTTTTTGTTATGGTACTTGCTAGCTATTAGACTATTGTAATTATTTATCCTTGGATAAAATTTTCTGCCAAATTTGTGTTGCACTTCTAAACAACCCAACTAATTCATACCTCCTTTTATAGGAGTATGGTACGAGCTAAAAGGGCATTCACCCTCCTCAATGCCCCCTTTCATAGGATTTGATTATAATGCATTTTGGAGGATAGCCTTTTGGACTACAATTCATGGTTCAAGTATCCTAATTTCCACACTAGGTTAGATAATTTTTGCTTGTCATTACCAAGAGAATCCTCATGAGTTCCTTCTGTGATTCTTTTTATGTTAAAACTAAGTGGGAAGCCTTATTAACCTTGGGACACAATTCCACACTAAGGAGCATGGAGTTGGATTTATGATAGGCACCTACTTTTTATGCTGCAACATTGATTCCTACAGACCAACACCATAATGCTTAGCAGCATACATCTGTTAACACATTGATAACTGACCATCACATAATGCTTCAACACTTTATGTCATAGCTTGGAGGGCCATCCACATCTTATTTCCTTGGCTTGCATCCATCAGTGCTGCTTGCATTCAAAAAAATCATATGTTGACAAGATTCAACAATTCATAACACGTGTCACATCTCATTGCATTCTTCAAAAGTGTGAGAACCAAGACATTAATTGTTGAGAGTTTTTCAAAGTTTGATTTCCAATCGACACTAAACCTTGTTGTGAACAATGCACTCATTGCCAAATTAGCATTTGCTCTCCATTCTTGCATGATAATGTCGATAGGTTTTTGTTTTTCCTCCATAACATCTCCTCTATGTAGAAGCAAGAGTACATATGATGAAAGAATGTGACATTGAATAGTTGTTGCACCCCTATTATTTGTGCAGATCACATAATCGCTTATAATACTTTAATGATCCTTCGATTGGTTTATATACTAAAATCTTGTTATGACTTTTCCTTCCTCTAAATGATAAGGATTAATGGACTTCTCATTAAGTCATTATTATCTTTGTGAAGGGTATGCAATCCTTCAAACTTTCTAACAAACTAGACCAAGACAATTCTACAACCAATTGCATTGCGCATCATGCTATTTTTCATGATTTTTCATGGGATTACGGAATGCCCCTTCTTGAATTGCTTCAACTTTTCTTTTTTCTTTTATTTATGAACCTCTATAGGAGAGTATGTTTAATTCTTTAGCCATTTCCTTATCAAGCAACCTAAAATTTGATGTAGAACCTAAAGATTTTGCCAAGTTGTTGGAATTGTAGGAGAATAGAGGTGTTGAAAAATAGAATTGTTGGTGGATGAAATTGTAGGTGAAGGAAGGAATAATTGAAAGGAAGAATTGTTCATCTACTTTGGAAGTTTTTTTTACGTGTTACATTTTCTATTACTATAGAGCATTGAAATGGACCTAGTATCAACAATTTTTTGAGTACTTTATGTAGAGTTGAGAACAATGATGGGCATGAAGTCTAGAAAGATTGCAAACTAAAACTTAAAGGCATTATATGTGCATCCTAGGCATGGGTGAAGGGGGAAGAGGCTTTAATCCCTCTAAGAGAAAATTTTAGGAATCTTGGAATTGTCGTTACACCAAGTGGTTTAGCAAATTATCGTAATGGAATTGAACTAAATTTAAGGAATAATGTGGAGACTTCACTTGATGTGTTAGAGTCAAAGGAGGTCTGATGTGTTAGGAATTAATCTAAGGATGATGTGAGTGAATCCTCTAGCTTGCAAGATGCATTAGCTGTAGAGTGGGAACTAAACTAAAGCTGAATAAGCATAGAAAATTATGTATTATATCAAAGGAGAATGCTAGATGTCCTTTAGTAATGAAGTAGCTGATCAACAAAGGTGCATACAATTTATTTGTGAGAATGTCAAAAATGTGGTTGAGAAAAATTCTCTAAATGCATAGCACTGGCATGTAGTACAATTATGATGACCTTCAAGGATGCTTGTAAGGGATGGAGAATGAATAATGATAACAACATTTGCATTTTAGGTTAATATCATAATTATATGAAGAAAAAAATAAATGTAGATGTGAAGATGATAGCACCGAGTGATACCTCCTTTATAATAAATTAAGAAATTTACCGTTCAAAAGATGCTTGTGATCATTGAGTTTATTACCACTAGTTTCATGTTAATTGTATAGTGTATATTGTTGTTTGTCCTTTCAATGGATTGCCAAAGTACTCCAACATAGATGGGGGCATTTTAGTGGATCTAGATTTTGGACTTGTTTGTTGATTATTTTTCTTCGCACTTTGAGTAACATATAGATAGATATTCTAAGTAGTTGGGAGCTCTTTACCAAGTTGTAGGCCTTGTATTTGGATTAAATATGGGGACACCTACATTTAAGCCTTGTACCTCAATGATTATGTGTTGTCCATTATTGTTTCATTTTTTCATAATCTCTCTCATGTATTGGGACTAAAAGAACATTTAATGCATTACAAAAGCTATGGGTGACTCTATTCAAATTGATAATTGGAGAGCTCACATGCAAAGATCATCCTTTGGAAATGATTGTCGAGGAATTGACCTTACAAAGATCCTTAGAGTGGGTATGTTGCTAAATGGACAATTGGGTCACTCTTTTTAGAGGTTTGAAGTGGGACATGCTTCCAAGATATGTACATTTAGTGAGCAAGTTCATAATGCTATTGTAGTCAAAAGCTTTTGTCCTTTTGAGACAGTGCTTGATCAAGATATGAATAAGGGGAAATTTTAAACAAAAGGTCATGATGAGAAACAATTTGTTTAGGATCATGGATGATTGTGTGACCTCAAAAGTGGATAGTGTTAACAACAACACAATTAAGGAAGAATGTGAATTATAAAGATCTAAGTAAGAAGGAGTTGACTAAGCATTACAGGCTAGAAGTTAAAGAGAAAATTTTGTATATGGGCACATCCTAATCCAATAATGATTGGCATAAAGGGTGTTCATCTATGATAGAGTGGGCACCAAAATAGATCATGCATGAGGAAGATGAAATTAAGACAAAAAAAAGAATTGTTTATGAATTAGCATGGTTGTGGATGATTGTTTTAGTGACTCTTCATAAATTAAGGTATAGATGTTGAAAAAGTAAGTGGAAGTGTTAGATAATCTTAGTCCATCCACTATTATAGCATATCCTAAGCTAAAGGAGAGGGCAAAAGCTCTATGTTATAATTTGGAGATCATAAAGAAAATAAAAAACAATAAATAGAGGGAATTATCTTGGGTATGTTTGAAAATTAGAAAATTTTTTTTTTGTGTTGTAGAAAAATAATGGAATTGGAAGAATATTGAGCAATGGCATTTTCTTACCTAAAACTTTTGAGGGATTGTAGATGGCTAATGTGTTATAGGATGCACTTGGAAACTATACTTAGTATTATTTAAGGCTTTACTTTGTCTTGATTTTAAGGTATTTTTGCTAGGGCAAACATTTGCTAGGTATGGTATTCACATTAATGCACTCAATCTTGCATTACTACTAATTGCTTGAAGTTCACTTGGCATAGAAACTAGTGGCTTTTAATTACCATCTTGGTGATGATCTTACTGGACAAGGTTCAAGCTTGTCAAGGGCATGGCTACTACTATTAGGTGGAGAGAAATAATAATAAGTTTGGTCAAGCCACCATGATTAACATGAATTCAAATTTTTTTTATTTTTTTGTAGAATTGAAAGGACTCAAAATGGCAATAGAGGGGATGTTCAATTCTTGGAGACGTATTCCACATAGAATTCTTGGAGGTTTTGTAAGTAGTGATGATTGTCAATCTATGTGATTGTAAGCTTTGATGAGTGCTCATTGGTTAGCTTCTTTAAACTCATATATGTAAAGTGCTAAATTACCATGCTTAGGAAGGTATTGATATTCAGTCATTGTGAGATTTGTTATACATCAGAAAAGCTTGTTTGCATCAAATTTCTACAACAGGGGCATAATGGGAGTAATTGTTTTCTACTTTTAAGAAAAAAGTTTATAGGATGGCCATAGAATTGCTTGAATAGAATTCTTATATGGGAAAAGCTTCCTTAGTTTCTTGGACTTGATACCTTAATTTTATGATAGAGGTGGTTGTCTTTAGAAGGATGACCTCAAATAATGACTTGAATATTTACTTAATTACAAATATAGCTATGTGCTTTAGCCTTTTTTACTTGGCTAGAACATCAGACTTTTGAATTTTTATAATTGTACTGAACATGATAAGTTTACTTGGCATAGAAACTAGAGGATTCAATTGCTTACATGGCGATCATCTTGTGGTTCAAGCTTAGCTCAAACATGTCTACAGCTATTTTGTGGGTAAAAGCAACATTAAGTTTTGTCGCGATTTGGTGATTAAAAAGAATGCAAATTTATTTAGTGTTTACAATAGAGGTAGGATTAAAAATATCCACAACAATGATGTAAAACATGTTCTCAAAATATCCATAAGTCATCAAATTTTTTCATCTAAGCCTTGCACGTCTAGACCTTCAAAATCTTATTTCTCTTCTAAAATTTAAGCTGTTTTTGTCTTTTTCCATTAATCAACAAGCATACAAAATTCTACATATTTAACAAAATTTTTTTGTTGTATTTTTCATTTTCTCTTGTGTTCGGTGGCCCAACATTTGTGAAAGTCAGAGGTTGAATAAAAAAAGCTAGTATGTTGAGGTGAACCTTAATAAAAAAATCTCAAGGTGTAGCCGTTTTTTGGTGGTATTTTGTTACCATTGGTAAGAGCTGGACTTAGATTCTAATTTTAATTTTTATCTTCATTCATTGTCATATTAATGAAATAATAATTATATATATATATATATATATGCAAGGTTTTCTATAATCATAAAGCTTTTTTTGATAAAAAAATATATTTGAAATAATAAAAATTCTTTTTATGACCATAATTCACTCCGTTGTCATGAGATTTGTATACAATTTTTACTTTAGATAGCATTAAAGAAATGGAGCGTAACAAAACTCCATAACATTTTTAGTATCCTTATTAATAGGATTAGGAAATCTAAGACATTCAGCTTAAATAACCTATGAACAACTTAGCTAAGTTGAAACATGATCTTTTAGCAAAATGCATTGCTTATCACACAACCATGGCTTTAGAATAGGAAATCACTACTCATTTGCACCAATCTACTTCAAAAGTAGGTTTGATTGAGTTAAAATTCAATATGAATGAGGCTTAAGACAAGGTAAATTAGAAATTTGTGAGGGATATGAGTAAGCATTTATGGTTCCTTACTGTTTGATGTGATTGTATTAAGGCTTTCATTACACCAAGATTTGAGATTATGTTTAATGATATCCATCTACCATAGATAAAAGAACCTTATGGTCCTAATCAAGGATGTCCTCTCTTAACATACCTTTTCAATATTTTGTTAGAGTTCGTCTCATGGCATATCTAGGGTAAGCTTGATTATGCTAACTCTATTTGGTTTAAGATTGTCCTTTCTACCCTTATTATTATCAAGCTCTTATACTTTTATGAAGTCATAATTTATGTCTATACCTTGTGCTACAATAAACAAATTATGGAGCAGTATGGGCATCACTCATATCAGGTGACAAATCTAAGCAAATCAAGAGTTTTAATTAGTAAGGTGATGCACTGCATGTTTAAGAGGATTATTGCAGAAAGACTCCTTATACATCAAGCCACTCAATTGAAATATATAAGAGTATTATTTGTAATAACCAAACTTTAGAAAAAGGCTTCAAATTTATTTTTAATTATGTTGAAAACTATGTCAAGATGCATGATAAGGCCATTATGGTAGGAAATATTATCATTATTACCTAAATGTCTTCTACTACTTATTTTTCTTACTTAGCCCACACATTAATTCCTAGCTACAACATTGTAGGGTTGAAGAAATTATTCATCATCACTAATGCAATAGTTCAAGTGACAATAGCATAATATGCTATTCCTATTAAGAAATGGTAACTCGATATAAGGATTATGGAGGGCTACGTGTTTGTAGTTTGTTCACCTAGTAGTTAGTGTTGATTGTAAAATGCTAAAGGTGAGTTATTACTCTGGACGACTATTTGTGCGTTTTGCCCCTTATGTGAAAATACTTAATGACAAATAATAATTTTTATTTTCCTTATGGATCATCTCATAAAACTTAATCTAATTGCAATGCTCCAACAAATAATATGGTTTGGTGGAATGTTGTGGGTAGTTTTTTTCCTTTTTGTTGGATAATTTTCTTTGCACCCTTCCTATTAATACTTGACCAACCTATCTTAACAAAGATGTCAAAAATCCAAAATTTGTAGCAATAATGTTTGAGGGGAATGTGGTTTGGGATCACAAAAAATTTCAAAAATTAGCCTATTTTAGATTCAATATTGTTCGTGGGCTAAATTTGCGGGGATAAATATAGGGACATCAGATCCTTTTTTCAGCTCCATAACTGGATTTCTATGAATGAATAAGTGGCTAGAGCTTCTGCTGTTGTCAACTATGCTACTTTATCATTAGTCCTCCCTTGGTGTGGTAAGAATTTTTAGGCACATATGGAAAAGGTATTCAATTCAAATACACTACAAAGGAACATTTGCATTATAGCTACTATTTGGTATAACTCTACAATCATGTCAAGAAAGAGTTATGGAGTCCTTGGTGGGTCATTTATTTCCTCTTATTGGATTCTTCCTCTAACGAGTTGGACTAAATTCAATTGCAACACAGCTATGCATGATGACTTGAATGCTAGAATTTGTATTGTTGCATGGGATTACATAACTAAACCTATTGCTATTGTAGAAGAAACTTTAGTTTCTTGTTAACTTCTATCAAGCAAGGTATTGCTATTCCTAAAGTAATGGAATTGAGAATATTAGTTTCTAATGTTAAGGTAGTTGTGCTTGAATTGGATTCAACTGTAGTTATTGTTGTAATTAACTCGTAAGGTTTGTCTAGATGAAACATTGCATATGTATGGGGTATAAAGCCGTTCAAAATATCCCACCTAAAGTGCCAAGGCAATAGTGCCACAGACTAGGTTGCGCATCACAAACATTTGTGCAATTTTGTTTGAGACTTGCGAATGGTCCTTCCCAAATCTCTTAAACTTTAACATTTAAATGATTTTATGTATGGGCCTCCAAAAGGTGAGTATGATTTAGGCTTTGACCATTACTTTATGAAAGAATCCAAAGTATTTGATTTCTCATGAGGTGATGATAGAGTTTAAAGAGTAACTATTGCTTATCCTTACTCAGCATCATTTATGGTGAACACAAGGATGAGATTTTATTGTCTTTAGTCCTTAACCATTTATTCTTGATTAATAAAAACATCCTTGGTAAATGCTTTCATTATTGTTTGTCTTTCATATGTCTAAGAATTTCACCTCTAACCTCAAAATGTGAATGCTCATGAAATTCAAACAAAATCATTAATATGATCACAATGGGCAACATAATAAAGCAAAATCCTATGGTGTTATCTCACACTAATGTATCTAGAGCATGGCCTTGCATTGAGCTCTAATTACCTCAATGTAATAATGCTAAGGGAGCAGCTTAGATAGCTAAGGCTTGTCTACATCATTGATAAAACAATTAGTGCAAGTGGTGCACCTGAATGACAAATGGATTGGTAGAAAGCAAGGTCTACTTATGACCTTTTTAACTACAACAGCATAAATATATGCTTTTTGAGCTAGATATACCATGGACACTACCACTAAATTTTCCTGATAATGGATCCTTATTAAGGAATTTAGAATGTACTCATTCCAATTATCAGACATGTGGAGCCCGATATTAATTCTTATTGTTAGCTACCTCCAACAAGATTGGGTAATTTGTGTGCTTGCTACCTTGGTAGTGGTAGTTGCCTCTCCTGTTACCTTTCTAAAATTAAATGCAATTTCTTTATCACACTTTGCACCATGCTAGACCATATCCAAACATCGAAAGTTGATATGGAAGAAATTTGAATAATGTATCATCTTCACGGAGGTCATGCCATTCATCAAGTTATGTTGAAATGTCGATGAGAAGGGTGAAAGCCCTCTTTGACCTTTTATCTGATAAATGCTTCTCTTAAAAAAGTTCGGGTTTGGTGAATGTATTAGCTTTATAATTGAAATGGTTATCTGAGCAGCATGTACCATCATGCAAACAATAATTATTTTAATAAGCCATTCATGGTTTATAGCCAAAAATATTTCTTGCTTCCACATGCATGCATAATCTTTGTGAAAAGAGTATGAGTATTGGAATGATCAACAATGTAGATATACAAAAACAAAGTGTGAGGTAGCCCCCCATGTCACTATTGACATGTTAATCATGTTTGGTGATACTCCCCAAGGGGAGAGAAAATTATCCGAAGTTAGGATACCATACCTTTAGTTTTAAAAAGTTGTTATTTGACAAAAGCATTCTTGGACAACAACCCTCCACTATAAAGAATGAAGACCAAAATGAGTGATTTCTAAGACCATGCCAACTTGACAACGAGGAACATACGAACTTACTTTATAGTAATGTGTAATTACCATATCTTTTCAAAATTCTCCATCATTTTTAGCAGCAGTAGGTGTCAAAAAAGTAATAAAGAGGAAGTTTTATTCATGAGGTCATAGTCTACAAAGGATGGTTTGAGAAACTATAAGCTATTAGGGATTTCAAGGTATGTGTTCATCAAATTACTAAGAATAAGTCAGTCAACTTGGGTTGCTACTGTTATACAAACAATGTTATAGTAAGAGCTCCAACATGTTATGAGAGAAGCAAAAAAGTAGTCATTCAATGGTTTGTTACGTATGAAAGGAGCTTTTTTGTTTCAATCCACTACATCTAGTGGCAACTTGAAGTTATGGTTTGCTAGCTTTGAGAAATAGCTTCATATGGCACACTTTGAATTAAGTCAGAATGTTTATAAGGGTGAGAGTTCCTTCATCAACTCATGCTTATCTAAGGTTGTTGCGTACATTATCATGAGGATTAGCATTAATGAGGGTTAGATTCATTACTTAGTCACAAACATTTGGCAATCATGTAAAATGGTGATAGTTGCTATAATATTATTTGTAAGAGGTTGGTTAAAGAGGAGCTCATCATAGTATGTTGAATCTATTGTTGGGAAGATGTTACTTTATTTGTTCAACTACTATAGATAGTATAATTTTAATGTTCTATGCATTTTTTACCACAACATATATGGTTAGACATCTTGAATTTGGAATATCCTGATGAACAACTTTGGATTGCAATATGTAAGGCTAGCAAAAATGTTTTACAAAGATGTAGGGGTCGCAAATCAAGAAGTATTAGGAAATGGGAAGTGGAAAGCATAACTTATCTCTTAAGGGAAAAATCTTTTTGATGTATTTGTAAAGGGTGACTTATAGGTTATGGTGTAATCTAGGTGTTAATGGTTCTGTTAGAAGGTCGAGTGAGTTAAAGGTAGTCATGATTACTGTGTTGGCAACTCTCATTTGCTCCTTTTTGGGTCACTATTGTGCAAGGTAGGAAGCAAAATGCTTTCCTAAATGCTACAACATGATTGGGCACTAAAATTTACCTGCTCTTTTAGGTTTGGATTTGGAATTCATTGTAATGAGGCACAAGGATATGTACAATTATGAATATAACGTAAATGTTGGCACAAATAAGCTATTCAAATGTTACGAGTGCATTATTAAAAAATGGATTATTTGGCACTCCAACATGCCCTATATATGCAATCTAATTGTAAGGGTGGTGTTGATGCAACATTATTGGGTAGTGGCTATGAGTAGCTAGTACATTAGATGTTTTCAATGTATTACTTGATTATTGATATTGTGGAATGGGTCATATGTTTTGTTTGTTTGATAAAGGGGTTCATCATAGTCAGCTAGGTTAAAGTTTTATTGACAATGAACTTCAAGGCTTAGGTTAAGAAAGCTTATTTCATCTAAATTATGTGATCAATTTCATTAATTGTATCAATTTTCCATGTTGTTGTCTAATTCTTGTGCATAAATATATAGACTTGGAATGGTTAGGGTGTGTAATAATAGGAATCAATGTGATTAAGCTCAATGTTTTTTTAATAAGTTATGATTTCATTAGTAATGTGGAATATCTGAGGGTTAAATGTATCAAAATATCATATGGTGTTTATAGTTGCTCTATTTAAAACACATGTAGAGACCTTTAATAGGCATGAAGCAAATAGACTTTTGAGTAAATATTGGAACTACTTAGTTTCATCATTAATTCGGTTATCATGGGCATTGTAATATTATGGAGGAACTGGCTCAACCTTAAGATTATGGATTATTTCTCACATGTGGTTACAATCCATGTGAGATCTGGTGGTGTTGTATTGTGTATGCATCATAATAATACAAAACCACCAATAAGCATGGGACCAACCATAGATATTACAAAGCATGGTGTACTATTGCTTTTATAGAGCACTTCAATTCTTTTGCATGCATAAGAAGACAAAAAAGTGGTAAATAGTGCTAGGCTTAGTATGAGCTCTATAGCTTTATTTGTTATTTGGATCTTACTAACATAGGTTTTATTGAGAATCAATTTACTTTTTGCAAACTATGAAAGCGTTGATAGAATTTTCCTAAATATTGACTATACACAAGCCTTTTTGAGTGCCAATGTTACACATCTTCTTTTCATCAGCTTGGATCACTACCCATTACTTGTATAATTTATGCAAACATTGTTCAATTAAACTAAAAGAACTAATTGGAAAACATCAAGTTATTCATTCTCTAATGAACTAAGGTAGTGAATGCATCCTAGAAAATGATTATTAGTGGAAATCCTGTAGATGATTTATACACAAATTTAACAAAGCTTTAACAACATTAAAGAAATAGTGTAATAAAACATTGGAACATCCTTAATAAGCTTGGCTAGTTGGAATAAGAAATTCAAGAGCTTCAACTTAAGGAAATCATGAAAGGATTAACTAAGCTAGGACGTTATCATTTGGCACAAAGTGTTGTTTCCTATCACACTGCCATGGCTTTAGAAAAAGCATGGTGGTGATAGAATGCCAAGCGTAATTTGGATGCCCTTGGGGACTAGAGCATGCCTTTTTTCCCTATGGTGACTACTTCTACTTGCAAGAAAAATTATATCCATCAACATAAAAATGGTATTATAGAACGTTTGGTTTCCTCCATTAAGATTAAAGACAACTTTAGACATAGTTTCAATAGGATGAGGTGTAGCCATGTGTAGCATGAGCCTCGTCTACCTTTCCATTCTTTAAGAACTATTGAAGATGAACAAGTGGTCACACTTATGGCTCTAATTAGTTTTGAAGAGCTCATAATTACAATAGTACTCATCAAAAGAAATAAATCTCTTAGCTTGGATGGCATCTTTGTTATGTCTATGAATGGTTGTTGGAAGATCACAGAAGTGAATATTATTACATTAATGAAATAATTCCTTCAAGATAGCTTTATGCCCAAACATTGGAAAGACACCCTTGTCATTTTCCTTCCTAGAGTTCAAAGAGCATCCAAAATTGAGAAATTCAAGCCCATTAGTTAATGTAATATGATTTATGAAATAGTGACAAAAATTTATATGGTTAGAGCATAGGCGATGCTTTCAAATAACATTACATGGGAACAAGTTGCATTTCTGCTAGGTTGTGCTATATTTGATAGTTCCTTTTTAGCATAAGAAGTTGCTACCCATTTGTGGGATTCTACTTTCAAATAAGGTTTGATAAAGATAAAGCCAAAAATGAACCAAGCTTATGATAAGGTAAACTAGAAAATTATGCTAGATAAGATAAAGCATTTATGATTCCCTACTCTTGGGTATGATTCGATTAAGGAATATATCATGACAGCAAGATTTAGGATTATTGTAATGATATTTGACTATAATGGATTGAAGCATTTAGGGCTCTTAGATAAACAACTCACTTTAGTCTCAATAATTTGCTATTGTGTTTGAGTATCTCTCATGGCTTATCAAAATACCAGCTTGATAATGTTGCACTGATTAGGGTCAAGATTAGTTCTTCCTTTACTATGATTACACACTATCTGTATTTTAATGGCATCATAGTCAATGCATCTATAACATGTTCTATAGTGAGGACCATTAGACAAATTATGGGGCAATACGAGTATCACTTAGTTCAGTTTAACAAATATTGAGTATTATTTAATAAGAAGATGGAATAAAAGTAAAAGAGGATGATTATAGAAAAATTACACATGCGACATACTATTCAATTGAAATATCTAGGCATGCCAATTCCAACAACTAAACTTTAGAAAAAATACTTCAATTATATTATTAATCATATTGAAAACTATATGTCAAAACGTATCATCAAGTCACTATCGATGGTAGGCCATACTGTCATGATAAACTCAGTGTTAACTACTATTCTTTCTTATTAACAACCCTACACATTAATTTTTGGTGGCATTATTATAAAGGTTGAGAAAGTTTTTTATTGTCATATATGGAGTAGTTCAAATGTTAACAACACAATATGTTATGCCTATTGAGCATTAATAACTTTTCTTGAGTGTAGGGGATTGAGAGTTTACATTTTATCAACTTAGCACTAAGTGTTGATTAAAAAACACTATAGGCCATGTTATCGCTCAGGAAGGCTATTTATAGTTTCAATCCTTCAACTCCAAGTACTTTAGGATATACTTTTTGTATATTTCATGGTGCATCTCATATACATAAATTACTCAATATTACAACCCATAGAATACAAATAATATGGTTTGCTTGATTATTATGAGTAATTCAATTTTGTCTTTATTGGATAATTGGCTTGGCATCCTTGCTATTGGTATGTAGCCAACCTTTCTTTACATGGAGGTGGATCATTCATCATTTGTAGCAAAGTTGGTTAAGGAGCATGTTGTGTGGGATCACAAAAAGAGTTAAATATTATCTGCACATGCTCTTCAAATGAATAAGAATATGGTGCTAAACTCAAAGAATATTTATAGTAGCACGTATAGGAGCTAGAATCCATTGAAGAAGGAGGTCACATGGGTTTAGAAAGTGCAAGGGCACACTCAAGTATATTGTTTCTTATGGAGATTAGTGTTAAATCTGATTCTTACTCACTCATAGCTTCATGTAGAGGGATTGAGATTCTGAAACTTTGTTGGTGACATAATGCGATTGAATACATACAAGATTGTTTCTAGGATTTCCATATTATGAAAGATTTCTTATCTAGAAACTTCGTAAATAATTACTTCAAGCCTAACAAGCTAACTACAGGGACTTCAATTTAATTTATGAGCTTCTTCATTGGTTTTTAGTGAATGTGTGGGTGGCTAAAGCTTCTCAAATAGTTATTTTTGGTATTTTGTCATTATTCCACCTTGTGCTTAATCAAAATTAGCAAGCACATGTAGATAAGGTAGTCAATTTAGCTTTACTTCAAAGGAACATATGAATTGTTACTATTGCTTGCTTCAACTCTCCAAACTTGTTCAATGGGAGCCCTGACAAACATGACAGGTCTCTTTTTACCTCTTCTTGGACTCTAATTTGTTAGATTAAATAATTTTTACTAATGTTTGAATTGTCATTTTTTTTGGGGATGACATGGGTTGACCTTTTACTATTATAGAAAAAACTTTTGTTCTACGTTTAACTTTGGCCATGGAGACTACTACTCTTAAAGAAATAAAACTTCTTAGATCATCCTAATGTTGAGATAGTGGTGACTGAATCAGATTCTACTAGAACCATTGCTATAGTGAACTAGTTGCTTCTGTATACATCAAAAAATAATTGCTATCAAGTGTTATTACATACCTTCGTGGTATGAAGTCCATTATGGTGTCCCACATAGAGAATTAAGCAAAGAATGCTATAGATTGGGTCACTCATCATGCACTTTTGTTTGATTTTATTTGAGATTGGGGAAGTCCCCTTCCAAAATAACATAAAGTTTGTCTTTGTTATTAATTTTTTATATGAACCTCCTTAAGGAGAGTATACAAGATTCAACTAATACTTTATCAAGGAACAAAAATACTTCATTAGAACCTATAGAACCACTTCAAGTGGTGTTTGTGGCATTAGAAGTGTTGGTCACGATTGGATCGGTGGATGGTCACATAGGGTTGGGTGGGTAGTATCACTGGTGATGGAAGGTTGGAGGACGACAAAGGTATTTTGAGGTGGTAGAACTAGGTGGTAGGGAGAATTATTGCCAAAATTAAGTTCAAACTACATTAAAAACTAATTGGGAGGCAATTTTGATTATCTCAGCCTTCCATTCCTTTTTTAATGAATTATGAAATGGATCTAAAATTGATAATCCTCCGAGTAGATAATGAGGTGTTGGTGGGAACAAAGTCAATGAAGTTGTCAAAAAAAACAAAGAATACCTTGGTGCAATAATCCACATCACGAATGACCTATGACGACAATCAAAAACCTACCAATGGCACTTTTGAGCCTAACAGTCCTAGTGTTAACATTCCTGATTATGGGATTGTCCTCGTGGTTTCAACTTGGATGAACAATGATAATGGAAGTCTAAGAAGTGCAGGAAAGAATGTAGTGCCATTATTCGTAACATCATAGAAAGATGAGGCTTGTGATAAAAATATGTTTGAGGATGATGAGGGTGGAACTTCATGGGCTACATGGTGATGAGGTGATTTATGTGATTCTATGCAAGGTATATGTGAAAACGCTATAGTGGCTAGGGATTTAGTTTATTAGAATAAAAACATGAGCCACATAGCATGATTAAGGATAGCTTTAAGGTGGCTCTTACAAAAGGAAGGATAAGCATTATTAGTACTCCTTTGATGGGAGGTCCCTTCGTTAACTACTTAGAGGGACCAACTTATTTATATGTTAAGATGGTGAGACCAAAAGATACCTCATTCATAATTAATGTTGAACTACATCTACTGAGTGAGGCATGTGAGTGATGAATTGATTTTCACAAGTTTGACCTCATGGTTAGATTGTACAAAGGTTGTTTGTCATTTCAATGACTAACAAAAATATTATAGTGTAGGTGGTGGCATTTGAAAGGATTTTGAATACTATACATGATCGTTAGGTTTTTTTATCTATACTTTAATTTAAATATGATCGAGATTATGTTTGTTTGGGAGGACTGTGACAGGTTGCTAGTTTAGCATTGGAGTTAAACATGTGGACACCTAAATTTAAACACAATTCTTTACCAATCATGTGTGCTCCACTCTAGATTCATTTTTTGATGCTCCCACTTATGTATTAGATCATGGAGAATATATTGTACATTATCAATGATATTGCGGATCTTATTCAGATCGATAGCCTAACGGCAAACAGACAATGGTCATCCTTTGCCTTGTTTTGTGTTATAATGGACCTTTCAAAATTTCTTAGAGTGCGAATGCAGATTAATGAGACACTTGGGTTAGTCTTTTAGCAGTTTAAACATAGGGAACTATGCACTGTTTTCCTAATGTGTTGTAAGCTGGGGCTTGCTTCTTGAATTTGTACACCTAGTGTGTTGGTACACACTACTATTATAGTTGAGAGCTCTTGTCCTTTAAATGTTGGACCTAAATAAGATAAACTTAAGGATTTATTTCAAAGTAATTAGGAACATAAGAAATGATGAGAAGAGATAAAGACATAGACCTTGGATGGTAGTCTAACCAAGGAGAAAGAGGATGACCATAACAAGAAAGTAGTGGAGAGTTTTAATAAGTAAGGATATGGTCAAGTAAGAGGCTAAAAAGAAATACAAACATGAAGAAATGGACATCTAAATGATTTTGAATCTATCCATTACTTTGGTCCCCTCTAGAGATTGGGAAAAGGGCAATTGCATCATGAAATGAATTTCGTAAAGATAATGAAAAAAAAGAATAAAGGAGGGGATCTCTCTACTAAAGATAGGGCAAGATTGAATTATGGTTGTAGTTATAAGGAGGGGGAAAGCAAGATAGCATTTGTGTTAGCTATGGTTATTAAGATTTTTGCAAATATTTCTTTTGCCTAGACAGAGGCATGATTCATATTGGCAAAAAAGTGGAAGTGAAATTCTTTGAGTTGTACCCAGTGGAGGATGGTTTGAGAAACTATAAACTGCAATTGCTCTCAAGTTGAAAGGCCATTTTTCTTGGTATTCATCAATTACATATGTTGTTTTAGTCAATCTTGGTATTGCAACAATCCTAACATGCTTTAAGAGCAATGAAAAACATGTGATTTGAAGAATTATTATACATGGTATTATGTTACATCTACTTATTACATAAGTAATATGGTTAGTAGTTCCAAGGTAAGGAAAATTTAGGTTTAGTTGAACAACTTTCCCTTTTTGTTCCTTATATGTAGAAATGCTTTTTTTGTATTTTTTTGTTGCAATAAGTGCCAAAAAAAAGCAATGGCCTTCTAGCTATAAGAGACAACTTCAAATGGAGTTCTTCAATAAATTATGTCAAAATGTTTAGAAGGATGAGAGTCCTTTACACAATGTAGACTCATGGATAACTTAGTAAGGTTGTAGAGTATGTTGTTAGAAGGATTAGCATCAATGATGGATGGAGCCCTTGCTTAGCCTCAAATAATTGAAATTCAGGTAAAATTGCGATAACACAATTTTGGCTACGAGAACATGAACTACAGAGTGTGGTAGATGATTTGTTTAAGGGTTTTTGATCAAACTATGCCTAAATAGTTGTTGGAAATCACTTTACCTCTTTGTTATCTATAGGGAGTATAGTTTGTCATGACATCTCTTGTTATTTTTTCATCAACTATTTGGAGCTTAGGATAATTATTATATAGATTAAGAAATTTGGGTGTAATGTGATAGAATCACTAATAATTTTAGCAAAGATATAGGGGTTTGCAAATCATGTAGTTTTAAAAAATAAGTGATGAGCCCGACTCATCAAATAGGTGCATAAAGTTATTTTGTATTTAATGCAAAGTGTGACCTATATGTGATGTGGGAATCTACGTGTGAGAGGTTGTGTCCAGAGGTTGAGTGAGTGAAAATTTCTTATGAATGCTATGTTAGCAACACTCTTTTACTCCAATTGGACTTATTACTATGAAAGGAGGGAAGTAAATTATTTTCTTAGATGTTATCACATAGTTGAGGGCTAGAATTAATGTTCTATTGTAGGTTAGGATTTGGATCACGACGTAATTAGATTCATGGATGGGTGTAGAAATTTCAAGTAAATTTAGATGGGAATTATTTTAGATGTTAAAGTTACATTCTTTGAAAAGAGAAAATTTGGCACTCCAGTATGCCTCTTTGGCACAATCTTGTTGTACAAGTCTATATGTAACATTATTAAGCTGTGGCTATAGGCCGCTATGGTTTTCAATGTACTACTTGGCTACTATTATAATGAGGTAGGTAATTTGTTTTTTTCTTTTAAAAAGAGGGTATACCTACTATGTTGGGTTATTATTTTATTAATAATTAATTTTAAGAACTTAGTGTTTTGATAGTTTTCTTTATCCAAATTGTGTAATCAATTTCATGAATTATCATTGCACTATGTGCTATAGACTTGTTGTCGTGCCTATAAAATACTAATTTTCCATGGATAGGTGTGCATCAAAGAAACCATTATGCCCAATTGAATTTTTATTTTTGTTATTAAATTATGGTCTCATTTGTAGTATGGAATATTTGGGGGATTAAAGCAGCTAAATCATGTGACTACTTACAACATTTGGTAGGGAAGAAAAGGTTTTCATAGTTGATCTTTTGGAAACTTCTATAGAGACCTTTAATTGACATGAGATGGATCGTATTTTTGATAGAAATAGGTAATAGTTCGTTCAATCTTTGACCAAGGTATTTTGGGGCATAGTAGTATTGTGATAGAATTGGGACAAGCTTGAGATTGTCAATCACCCTTCCTGGTGGTTACTATCTAGTTGACATATGGCAATAATGAGGTTTAGAAGGGTTGTGTTGTGTAAGCATCCAAAGAATATATAAATCATTACTGAGCCAGATCTGGTGTATTATAGGAGATTTTCCTTTTCTATGGATTCCTACGGGTTCGATTAACAAAAATTCTTAAATGAGGTATTCAACTACAGAGATGAATCGAAAAAGAAATCTTTATTGGTTTTACCTCCTCTTTTTTAATCATCTTGGGACCAAACTATAGATATTGCTAACTTTGGCCAACCATTACTTGTTGTAGTAGAATTCAATGCCTTTCATAGGAAGAGAAAAATAGGGAAAACTATATAGCAATAATCATGCTTAGTATCAATTCTCTTGCTTTGTTCATGAATTGGTTTTGACTCATTTGTGCTTTATTAGAAATCAGTTGAGTTGATGTAATAATAAAGAAGAGAATGCCTACATCAACGAAATATTAGAGAGTGATTTTACGAATATTGATTATATGCAAGCCTTTCTATGCATCAGTATCATGCACCTCCCTTGCATTAGCTTAGACCACTACCTGTTACTCATAAAATTTAGACAATCATTATTGGGCAAAACGAAAAGAAGAACCAAATTTGAAAACATAATGTTATCTTTTACCTAATCAATTAATGTTGTGAATGTAGCTTGGAAAATGGTTATTAAGGGAAAATCCATTGGAAAGTTTGTGTACTAAATTTAGATCTTTGTCAGTGCTAAAAAATGGAGTTCAACAGAACTTGGTAATATGCTTAAAAGCCCCTCAAATTAGAATAAAAATCTTAAGGGCTTCAACTTAAGGAATCTACAAGTGTCTTAACTTAGATGGAACATGATTTCCTAGCACAACAAAGTTTTTCCTTTCACACTATTTGGGCTTTAAAAGAAGACTGGAAGTCATAGCTTATCAAGCTTAACTAAACTACTCTTGGGAACTAAAAAATTTTTTTCTTCTGGTTGGTGAGTACCTCTACTTTTGACAGCAATTATATCCACCAACTTAAAAATCACAAGACACTAGGAATGGATTGGACAAAACTCAAAAAGTAGTGTTCTTCAAAATGCTTGGCCCTACATTTAATTGAGCTATTTTTAGGGCCAACAGGTTGTTAATCCAAAAAGATAACTATTCCGAAGGCCCCCACCAACATCTCTAGATGATTTGACATTTCCATCAACCACTGCCTCCTGGTTTTAGAAATTTAACTCAAATCCCTCTTAAAGCTCACTGCAAATTGCACTCTACAAAAGGTTTCCACTATGTCTTAGGATTGGCTAACCCATGTGCAAAATGCCATTCACATGGATCCTTCCCTGTTCCACTATAAAGGTTGTCATTTAAATATTTGCTATTACCACCAAGAGCTACACTAGTGGATGCCCCATGAAAGTTAATGCCTTACATTTTATAGTGACCACTACACCTTAGTACTTGTTGGGGCATTGCATTACACCATAAACCAAGTTTGGGTGGCATGCTTATGTTCAGTCCATTTTTGGGGCTAATTCAATTAGTAGGTGAGTTTTCACACTCCTTAGTGGATTTCAACTTCGATGACCACTATCTCATTACCATAATTGACCAACACCCATTGTGAGCTCTTGGTTAGTACATATATGAAAATCATAGCCCAACTTTTGTTTATCTTACACTGCCAGCTTTGCTTACTAAAATAGGCCCCCTTAGAGCTTGACTTCCTTAGCTCACCTCATCAAATCACTCAATCATTTTGACATATTTATAGTTTGAGTATAAGTCAAAGGCATTGTACCCTCGATGCCTCTAATCATTAGCTTTACCCAATAAAACTTTGTCTATGGCTCTAGTTATTCTAAGTGAAATTTTGAAAGCAAGTAGCTACTAGATGGTTTGACTAGTCCTTTTCCTTTGCACCCAAGTTAAACAAATAGTATACACATCAATATCAATATGGTCCTCCATTAGAGTTTGCTTTGCAATGCATTGCTTAAGCATAGTTCACCATCTTTTAGGTCCCAACCAGCATGTTATCACTCAAAGCCATCACAGAAGATGCGGATCAGGCAAGGGCTCACTCTTTGAAAGAGTATCCTATCTACCTGTATCGTAACACATTTTAAGCTTGATTAACTGACAACTCACAAGCATGTCGAACTCTTGCTCATCGGATTGGCTATCCCATGTGCTAGCGCCATTAGCATGGAACCCTCCTCGCTTCAGCCTCCAAGGTTCTCATCGAAATATTTTTTATTACCACAAATATCAACACCAGTGGATGCCACACACGAGCTCAGCCTTGATTTTATTGTGATCAGTACACCCTCTTATTGCTAGGGGGGTTGCATTACACCAACCACCAGTGTGGGTTGCATGCTTACGTGCCATCCACTTTTTGGGCTTAGTTGATTTAGTATGCGAGTTATTACACTCCTTAGTAGATTTCAACTTTGATGACCACTATCTTATTACCTTAATCAACAAACATGCTTTGTGAGCTCTTGGATTGTACATAGTTAGGCATCATAACAAAACTTTTGTTTATCCTACATTGCCAACTCTTCTTGCCAAAAAGCCCCAATTGGAGCCTGAATTCCTTAGCTCAACTCATCAAATCAACCAATCATTCCTACATGTTTAAAGTTTGAGTATAAGTTGAAGGCATTATATACTCGATGCCTTTCAACATTACCTTTACCTAATAAAATTTTGATTGTAGATCCAATTATCCTGAGGAAAACTTTGAAAGGAAGTAACTATTAGATGGTTTCGATTAGCAATTTTCCTTTATAACTAAGTCAAACAAATAGTTTACAAGTTAATATGAATATGGGCCTCCACACGAGTTTTCTTGGCTTTGCCTCACTCAAAAATTGTCTCACCATTTTAAAGATGCTACAAGCACGCTATCACTCAAACCCTTCAAAGAAAAATTGGGTCGGTCGATGGCTCACCCCTTGAATGGGTATCCCACCAATTAGCTTCCTTACTCATTCTAGGCTTGCTCAACCATCAACTCACAAGCATGTCAGACTCTTGGACATAGGATTGGCTAACCCACATGCACGTGCCATTCACATGGAATCTTCGTCCACATTAGCCTTCATGGTTCTCATTGAAATATTTGTTATTACCACTAAGAACTACACCAGTGGATGCCCTACACGACCTACTGCGTTGCACTTTATAGTGACCATTACACCCTCTTACTTATTGGACCATTGCATTACACTAATAGCCAAGTGTGGGTTGCATGCTTACGTATCATCCATTTTTTGGGCTAGCTAATATACTAGGTGAGTTCTTACACTCCTTAGTAGATTTCAACTTTGGTGACCACTATCCTATTATCTTAATAAATTAACACCCTTTGTGACCTCTTGCATAATGCATAGTTAGACATCATAGCTTCACTTTTATTCATCCAGCATTGCCAACTCTGCTGTCCAAAAATGGTTCACTTGGAGTCGAATTTGTTAGTTCAACTTATCAAAGCACCCAATCATTCCTACATAGTTTGAGAATAAGTCGAAGACACTGTACCCTTGATGCCTCTAATCATTAGCTTTACCAAATAAAACTTTGATTATGGTTCCACGTATCCTGAGGGAAACTTTGAATGGAAGTTCTTACTAGATGGTTCGATTAGTCGTTTTTCCTTTTACCTAAGTCAAACAAATAGTTTACACGTCAGTATCGACATGGGCCTCCAGTAGAGTTTTCTTTGGATTCACCTCGCTCAAGTATAGTTCACCATCTTTAAGTCCTAGCAAGAATGCTATTGGTCAAACCTTCGTAGAACATGTGGGTCTATCGATGGCTCAATCATCGACTCACAAGCTTGTCAGACTCTTGGTCTACATTTCAAGATGGGTTTAATGGTGAGCCTACTAGTTATCACTAATCCATGTGGTGCTACCATGGCACTCCTCGTTGTACAAAACACTATGATCAACTATGATGATGATTTCTTTATAGGAGACATTCATTCAAGCTCTTGTTGTTGTACTGGCATGAGATGGTCCTCTCCTTAAACCAAGCAACAAACTTTCTAATGATGTTTTGTTTCTAATTAAGGAACAAAGTTCATCCTTATCTACTACCCTCCTAAAAATTTCAAGTAATCTTTTACTGTCTTTCAAAAGTTCTTTACATCTTTTCCTCATGATATTTGTTTGCTATTAGGTACTCATTATTTTTTAAACCTTAATGAAATGAATTACCCAAATTAGGTTGCATTCCAAAACAACTTGACTCATTGTTGTGCCAATGTAGTAGTAAAGTATAAGATGAATGCGACTCTCATCCTCTCTAGGACTCCCTTTTGTGGGAGTTGATCCTAATTTATGATTGACACCTCTCTAAACTATAATTAAGGATTTAGGCTACTTGATTTCCACACTTTCCTAGGCTCGTTTTGCTTGTTGTTACAAAGAGAATCATCGTGAGTTACTTCTCATCCTCTTATTTGTATTCTTGAAGTCAATGGGGGTCATGGCTCCACATCATGGAGCTTGGAGTTCTATTTGTGAGGGGCATTTTTTTGTCATGTTGCAGCATTGATTGCATCTGACCAATACACAACACTCGATGGCATACACCTCTTATTATCCTGATAGCTAGCCATTCCAAATGCTTCAAAATGCTATGCAGTAACACAAGGAGCCATCTATAACCTCAAAACATGGGTTAAGATCCAAACTAGTGATTCTAGGCTTCTTCAAGGAATGATTAGTCACATTACACCCATGCAAAAATGCACTTGGCTTGCATGGTTATGCACAACTTGTGTTAAAATAATAGATGGTTCAAGGGATTCTATAATTGACATGTATAGAATTTTTTGCCACCATAGAATTTGCTCTCCCTTGGTACTCTAACATTACATAAGCTATTGTTTATCTTCCACAACATCAAGCTCCATGTGGAAGCAAGAGCAAACATGATGGAAGAACATGACATCGAATAGCCATTGCATCCTCACAAGTTACACTGATTGCTTGAACGTTAGTACCTCTCATCACTAATATATTCGTACATTAATGTACAGAAACTTTGTTATGACTTCTTCTCCTTCTAGTTGATAAGATTTAGCAGACTTCATATTGAGCCACCAATGACAAACTAACCATATTAAAGCAATCTAAATACTTATTGGACATTCAATCGATTGTAAGTGATGGGTGTTAAGTAAAATGGCCAATGATGTAGTCAATCTGAGTTGATGACTCACATTTGCTAGAAATTCCTTATTAAAAACAAAGAATTACATTGATCAATCCCCAACATGATGAAATTTTGATAAGATTACCTACTCTTTTGACCAACGCAATGAACTCGTTGTACAAAGCAATGTGGCATGCATTTGGCCCAAAACATTTAATGGCATCGTAGACTAATTATTGCCTTATCATTCCATGTCTTAAGTGGTCGTAATCCCTCTAAAAATCTAGCCATAAGGCTTGCACCTCACATAGTAAGTTAGTAACCTGATGTGTTGTTTGTTAATGGAATTAACAAGACATATCTCTCCATCAACTAAGAATGACCATTCACTACCACCAATAGAACTAGGAAAGAGCTCTCCATCTATGAATCCTTTCTAGTGTTGAGTCATGTCAAGCAAGCTCCATTTATAGTGATGCCCTTCTATCAATTCCTTTAAGTTTTAGCCTTGTCACTATACTCCACCTAGAACTCAAAGATTTTTGTTATGGATGGGGAATTCTCCTTCATAAAGTTCTTTTATTATGTCTCTTTTTAAACTTTTTGAATGCATCTCTTTAAGAAGAGTACGATGTAGGCTTCAAACATTTATATTATTAAGAAACCAGAAGACATTGGTGGATAACATATGGTAGACAATGTTTTGGAGTTCTAGGTAGATGATAAATACAGGTGCAATTGGACTGAGGGGAAGGTAAGTAGAGTTATAGGCATATGTAATTTCTAAATGGTTTGCTTATTGGCCACATTCTTTTCTACTAGCAAACTTATAATAAATAAAAACAACCACTCTTTAAGAATTTGATGAGGTACTGGAGTTAAGGATGGCCTAAAAGTCAAGGAAGAGTATGAAAAAAATCAGGGATGTGGTGTAATCTTCCCCGATGTAGGCGACGGATGTAGAGGCTCCAATCATGACCAGTGAATATTTTGGGGATCTTGACAATGTTTTTGCTGTGAGTGCTCTAGTGTACTATGGTGAGCATACTCAAGGGAGTGCACGAATCAATATGGAGAAATCACTTGTTGGCTTTGAATGAAAAGATGTATGTTATGAAGTGAACTCATCTAAGGTTAATGATGGTGATTCAACTAGGTTGTTAGATGCAATAGCTATTCATTTGAACACTATAACTAAAATAATGGAGACAATAGAAGAACTAAGCATTATAGATAATGATATGAAGTCAAATGAGCTTACGAAACCATGTAATCTATCAAAGGAGAATGTCATATGTCTTAATACTATTGAGATAGCTGATGCACGAAGGTGTACACAAAGTGTTTGTGACAATGCTAAAGTAGCAGCAAAGGAAAACTATTTGATTAGTAACCAGCCAACAAGTAATCTAGTTACTATCAGTTTTTAGGATGCTTTAGTTGAATGAAAAATGAGCACTAAAAATAACATTTCCAATGGTGGTTCATTTGGCTATTGCTTACAAAGATCAACAAATGTTGATGTGAAGCTGATTGCATGGAAGGAAACCTACTTCGTTATAAAAGATGAAATTTGCCTATTAAATGAGGCTTATGATCAATGAGTGGTGTATCACCAATTGATCTTGCTAGAATGGTATACAATAATCCTTTTTAATGGATTCCTAGACTTCTTTAACAGAAATGGAGACATTATAGTGGATTTTGATTCATAGCCTTATCATTTATAATTTTTTCTACACTTTTGGTTAGCTATTAATAATGCCTCAATGTGGTTGCATGATCCCTAGTAGGTTACAAAGTCTACATTGGATTGGAAATATGGACTTCTAGATTTAGGCCAAGTACTTCTACAATAAAGTGTGCCCCCTATATCAATTCATTTTTTGGAACTCTCTCTCATGTATTTGGAAAAGGGGAACCTTTTATGCTTTATCAAGGTTATGCACTAGCCAATTGGATGATGGTTGGACTGAGAACATGTAAAGATCATCATTTATAACTGTATGTATTAAAATTGACATGTCTAGGCCTCTTAGAGTAGGTATGTGTCTAAATAAAGCATTGGACCAATCTTTTTAGAGGTTGGAATGGGGAATTCCCTCAATTTGCTTCACTTGTGATAAAATGAGACATGCATCTAAGCTATGTTGATCCAACAGGCAAGCCCAAATATGGTCATAGTTTGGAGTTCTTGTCATATTGAGATAGAAGTTTACTATAGCAAGAATGGAGAGACAATTGCTATGTAGATAGAGATAGAAGCTAATGATAATAAGTTATAAGGTTTGGGGGCATGGATGGTTGTGGAACATAATTGAAGGATAGTGCTCATAGCTGCATAGTAGAGGATTTGGAAAGGGAAAGATATGAGTAAGCAAGAGTGAAGATGGTGTGGGTACTAACATAGAAAGCTCAAAGGGAGGATGAAATCAATACAAATAAAAACAATGTCAAGCAAGTGGCATGAATGTGCTTGTAGGCCTTGGTCACATCAACAAAGTGTGGTGAAGGTTTTTGGAAAGTAGGTGGAAGTTGAGGAAATTCCTAGTCCATGTACTAATGTGGATCCGCTTAAAGCTTTGGAAAGGAGAAAATGCACCATGGAATGAATGCAACTAAGATAATGAATATAAAAAGAAATAAATAGAATGGATTCTCCTTAATAGATGTGAAAATTAAAAACAAAAATGGTGGTTGGCTAGAGGGAGATTGGGTTCAACAAAGGAAGTAGCCTCCTTTTCATGAAGTAGTTGCAGAAATGCAGAATGCTATAGTGATACCACATGCATTTCGAGCTATATTTGGTATCATTTGAAGATATATTTTGTGGTAAATGTAGGTCATTTTGGCTAGGAAGAATAAGGAAAATTGAGGCATTCATACTACTAGAATCATTGCTATATTGCTATTGATTGCATGAGGCTTAATTGATATAGAAATTGGGGGCTTTCAGTTACTTGCTTGGTAATGAACTTCTTTGATTGGGTTCAAGTTTTTTTCATGTTGAAAACACATTCACATTCATATTTATGTTGACACTATTACATTGATGCCAAAAGAATGAAGCTCACTTAGCACAAGAATAAGATGCATTTTGTGTCTATTTTATGATGGTCTAGCTTAAGAAGGTTCATGATTTACTCAATCATGGATACAACTTTGATGTGGGGAGAAAAAATATTTAGGCATTGTCAGGATATTGTGAATAACAAAATATGAATCATTGTAGTCCTTGCAACATAAGAAGGACTATAATTGGTAGTAGTAAGGTTGAACAAATTTTGGAGATGTATTATGTGCAAAATGCTGGGAGACACTACTGGTAGAGGAAGTTGTAAAAATTATTAAATGAACGATTCATGATGTAGCAATGCAGCTTGTGGATATCTATTTTATACATGAGATACAATGCAGGAGAAATGAAGCACCATTCTAGATACAACTTATTTGGTTGGACTTGAAATCACTTGAATAGAGTTCATATATTGGTGAGTGTTTTTTGTATTGCGTAGAAAGGGTACTCTATTTATAAGATAGAGAAGGACGTGTTCAAGAGGACATCATTGGGAAGATGAAATTTTTCCTTAAGTGCAAGTAGTTACTAGTAGTCTCAACATACTCTCATGGGTTACATGTGTAGAATCTTGTTTGGTTGTAGTACTATGGATAGCTTGAAATTCACTTGGCATAGATAATAGAGACGTTCTACTACCTTATTGAAGATGATCTTGTTGGTCAAGGTTAAAGCTTGGTTCCTATTGAGCTATAACTACGAATTTGTGGGAAACAATATGATTTTGGGTCAAAATAAGGTGGTAATAGAAATACAACTTTATCATGGAGATCTTTGTTGCACAAAATTCTTGTTGTTATTATAGGTAATAATTGTTCTCGATTATAGTGGCAGTCAAATTTCATGATGACTCATTGACCTGCTTTTATGACAACTACAATGCTAAATGTTATTTTACTTTGACAAAAAAGCTACAACTTTTTAGGCATTAGGAGATTTCATCTATGTCAAAGAAGCAATGTACTTAAATTTACTTAGGGAAAGGGAAATTAGGACCATTATTGTGCTACTATTGTGTGCCAACTTCATTGGGTGGCATTGGAATTGCTAAAAAAGGAACCCTTATTGAGGCAAGTGCATCTTCTTTTACCTAGATTTTGTATAATATTTAAGGTAGAGGAGAAAGTTTTTAGGAGAAGAATCTCAAATAAGAGTTGGAAAATTTGTGGAATGGTAAAAATTACCATGATCATTTAGCCTTCTTTCTTGAAATGCAACTGGTACAGGTGTTTAACTTCCAAGTGTTGTTGTGATTATGTGGTTGATATTTGTAGGTTGCCTAAACTTTGTTTTCATCAAATAATATATGATTTCATTAGTAGTTTTGAACATTTGGGAGTTAGAGCAACAAAATCTTGAGACAATTTGTAGCACTTTGTAAGGGAGCACGGTGTATCAATTGTTGTTTATTGAAAACTTGGGTGGAGAACTTCAATAAGCATGCAATAAACATGGTTTTAGGAAGGAATTTGAACTACTTTGACCAACCTTTGTTTCGATTATCTAGTGGCATTGTTGTGTTATGTAGTAATGGTGGAGCTTTAGATTATGAAGGCATCGTCATAGGTTATGCTATATAGGTGACTATTGGCAGTAACCATTCTTGGTTATGTTGTGTGCTATATGCATCTAAAGATTATATGATTCTTTGGATTGCATAGGACCAAATTACAGAATTTTTAATTCTTGATAGTCTATTGACTATTTTAAGTCGTTTCAATGTACTACTTATGTACGTGAGAAAAAAAGGCAAAGAAATTCATTATTGAGAAGGCTTACTTTGGATTCTCAAGTTTCACATAAGATTTGGAGCAAACTGACATGATATTTGCTAGAAACAAATTCGCTTGGTGCAACAATAAGGAGGGTAGTTTATGTATATTTGAAGGACTTAATAGAGCTTTAATGAACATTGATGGCATGTAGGAATTCTCAAATACAGTAGTGATGCATCTTTCTTGTATAAGCTCAAGTCACATGTTCATTCCATTTTAACAACTATCTATGTATAAAGTGAAAGGACATCTCTGTTCAAACATTTGTGGTTATCATTTCGACATTCAACTAATGTTCTATAAGTGACATGGAATATGACTATTAGGGGCAACTCTAAGGAGAGATTATCTATTTAATTCAATAGAGCACTATGAACTTAAAGAAAAAATGGAGTGTAAGTAAAGTTGGAAATATTCTTCACAAGTTTTGCTAGTTGAAATATGAGATTTAGATGCTTTAGCTTAAAGAATTTGAATTGGTGCTAAATGAGCTAGAGCATGATCTTTTGGCTAAACATATAGCCTCATATCATTGGGCTATAGATTTAGAGAAAGCTTGGTGGTGGTAGTGTGCCAAGCTACTGTAAGCTAACCTTGGAGAATACAACATGCATTTCTTTTCAGATGTGGCAACTTCTACATACATAAAAAAATTATGCACATCAACTTAAAAATGATAATGGAGAATTAGTGGCATGCTCAAATGAAATCAAATATATACTCATGCAATACCTTAAAAGAAATAAGGCAGCTTTGGGCAATATATTCCTCCACCTTTCTAGCCTTACTGAACTATTGACAATGAGCATGCAATAGCTCTTATGACATTAATAAGTGATGATGGGATCAAGATTACTATTGTGTCTATCACAAGAAATAAAGCCCTACCCATTGATGGCATCACTGTGAAGTTTGTGCATGGGAACTTGAATATACTCTCGTAGATATTATCACAGCTATGAAATTATTTTTAATGATAGATGTTTGCTAAAAAGATTGAAAGATATACTAGTTATTCTAATTCCAAAGGTTTAAGGTCTTTCAAAATCTGAACAATTTAGACCTATAAATTTTTCTTATGTGACATACAAAATTGTGACTAAACTTTTGGTGGGTAAATTAACAACGATGCTTCCAAGTACAATTACAAGAGAAAAAGTTTTATCTATATCTTGTTGTGCTATATCTAACAATATACTTTTAGCATAGGAGTTTGTAGCCTGTATGAATTCATTTGCAATGACAAAAGATCTCATGGCTCCAAAGTTGTACATGGACTAGGCTTATGATAAGGTCAATTGGTAGTTTGTGCTTAATATGTTAAAGCATTTACAGTTTCCATATATTTGGTTTGATGGGCTTGAGGCATGTATTACTACATTACGAAATGGGATAATGCTGAATGGGGTTCACCTTTCATAGATTATAGGTACATGGGGTTTCAAGCAAGGTTGTCCATTGTCATCATAACTTTTTATTATGCTAGATGAATATCTCTCTTGTCTTATTATGTAGTAGGTGGAGCAGACAGCCATGGTTAAGATCAAAAGTGGCCATCCTTCACTTATCACTTCTCACCTTCTTTATGATGATGATAATTAAATTTATGGTTCGCCCATTTATGTTGCAACAAGGACCATTTAGGATATTATGAAATATTATGGGCTACATTCAAGCCAACTCGTTAATCTTAACAAATCTAAAGTATTATTTAGTAGAGTAATGGAACACAAGAATATGAAGATAATTGTAGGGTAGCTAGATTTCTCCCCAACTACTCAATCAAAAAATTTATGCATTCCTATTACAAAAACTATATAATAGAAAAAAGACTTCAATTTACTTATTGATCGAGTTGAACATTACATTGCTAGATAGAGGATCAGGGCTCTATCCATGGAGGCATATTATCACAATCAACTTGATGTTTACTTTTATTTCTATATATTACTTATCCCATTCATTAATTTTGAAATGAGTTATTAAATAGTTACAAGAATTAATATGTAGGTACTTGTAGAGTGATTCTAGTGTTAGTAATCTATAGAATTTAGTTACTCTACCTAAGGAGGGTGATGGCCTTGGAATTCATGGTTTGTCTACGTGGTAAGTAGCATTGATTAAATAGAACTATAGGTAAGTTATGAATTGGGAGGAAGGTTTATGGGTTCAAGTGTTCAGGTCTAAGTATTGTATGTTAAATAATAATCCCTATATACCACATGGGGCTTCACATACATGCAAGCTACTTTGTTGTACAATGCCTCAAACAAATAAGAAAATGGTTTGGTGAATTGGTAAGCACATGCAAATTTCTTTCATGTTGGATAATTGGCCGGGGCCTTTTTCCAATTGCATTGTGGCCTTCATATATCAATATGGATGTGTAACATCTAATTTGTCTGGTAGAACTTGTTAAAGAGCAAAGTGTTTGAGAAAACAATATGATACAAACCTTTTTTTTGTCTACTTTGATTTCTAAGATCATGTAGTCTCCTTGGGCAAAATCAAATGCAAAAGATATGTTGGATTTCAATCCAAGTGAACACAATGTGTTGAATCAAAAGTTATATACAACATGCACAATAGCAAAGAATTTAATGCAAGAAGAAGTGTGGAATTTTAATTTGGAACTACAACATGGAGTGAATGTGTTTATGTCGACATTAATTTTAATTTACTTCCAACTCAATCTTAAATGTGTGCAAGAGGTATTAAACAATAGGCATTTTCCCATGGGGTTGCTAGGTGGAGGAAGAAATTATGCTTTGCTTTTGTAATGTCACATGGAAAACAAATTCTAGGCAAGTAACATCATAATTACAAATCTTAATGTTGAGTGGAATAATGGCATGATTTTAAAAAAATAAAGGAGCTATTGAACTAGATGGAGTTTAATATTTAGGTTGCCAATGCATCAAAAGAATCATGTTTGCTACTATAGTGTTGTAGCCTTAGGTTAATAGAAGCCTACTTGAACATGTTAGTATGGTGTTTAACTTTACTACTTTTTGATGATGCATTCAGTTTGATGCTGCTCCTACTATTGCATGTTCCATTCATCTTAGCCCATCTAGTGGGAGTTCTTACAACCTTTAAGCACTGTGTGTAACCTCGTATTTTACTTCTCCAATAAGGTGGATTAAGCTTACTTATAATGCAATACTAAAAGAGAATCTCAATACTAGAATTGGCATAATTGTTAAAAATTACTTGGGTTGGACTACTATTGTTTTTGACAAAATGTGGATTCTAGGAGCAACCATGGTCATGGAAACTATTACTATTCTTGAAGCCATGGAGCTCCTTAGAACATTATATCCAAATGTTCATGCTACAAAAATCTAATCTGACTATCCAAAATCCATTGTTGAAGTGAGATGGATGCTTGTGTCATCCTCTTATAATAGTAATTACCCAAGTGCTACCAATTTAGTTTAGAGTATGTCTCCTTCAAACTTCACCACATATTTCATTAAGGCAGCTATGTAGTTGATTGGGTTGTGCATCATGCTCTTTTATATGATTTTATATGGGATTAAGGAATGCCCTTTCCTAAACTATTTATGTATTATATTTTTTTATTTTATTATGAGCCTCAATAAGGTGTGTATGTTGTAGGCTTTGGCTATTTATTTATCATGGAACCCAAAGAATTACCAAACATTGGGGCTGGGATTGCCATTTCTCACCAATGACTACTCTCCTTCTCTGTAAAGATAGCATTTTTATCTATAGATTTGCAACTTGTGCTATAGCATAAACCATTTAGAACATTATGAAGTAATATGGGAAACACTCTAGCTAGGTGGTAAATTTTAAGAAATCCAAAGGATTATT
>JAIUJO010000276.1:110445-208278 GCA_023846275.1 Vanilla planifolia
AAGAAATGTCATTTAGCTAATCTTAATGACCTACATCCAACAAAATATTTGCTACAATATTTTATAAATTTATTTTTTTCTAGAATGTTTTCATATTTTATGACATTTTGTTTCATGCTTTATTTAGTGATCTAGAAGTTGCACTTGACTATCTTAGTATCTTAGAATGCAGCTTTTCTATAAGTTTGTCTTATTTACTCAACTTTCTTTATGATTTTGTTATATTTTAATGTCATTCAAAATCTCCTCTTATCCAATCTTTATATCTTTTTGAAATATTATTTTGTTTGTTTATGCATAATTACCTTTTAATACTTAATAATGCAAAATAATGTCTGATGTTGATGAAACAAACCTTGTTAGACTTGTCATAAAGTGCTCTAATTTTTACATATTTATTTTAAATTTTCAAAGATTTTCTATTCAAGGTGTTGGCATACTTTATGACACATTTTAAATTACCTATAATCTACTGATTGGTGATATTACAATTGATCTCCTTAATATCTTAGAACTCAATTTTTTTATATAATTAAATTTATCTCTACTTTAACATATATTTGCTTCATGATAATGTAGTTATATAACATTCTTTATTTTAATTTTCTTTGCCAACTTAGAGTAGTTCCAAATGAGGTCCATCCAAGAAAAAGAAAACATCATTTTGGCACAATTTAGGTGACATTTTCGTTAGCATCGGATTTAACAATTAAGAATGCTATCCTAGATCTCCTTGGTAACTTGGGCTGGAACATTCCCAAATAATTTATCTCAATTATTCAATTTACCTCTTTGATTTAGTTTTATTACTTTGTCACTCTAAAGCTCCTTTCGTGTGACCTTTATATCACTTTAATTTTATTATATTATATTTCTTTATTTTATATAATTTCAGCTTTAATATGTACCCATTAAGTATTATAAATACTTTTATTTTATTTATGATTATTTTCCTTTTTAATTATTAGTAATTCCAAACAAAGTTTGATCATGACAAAACAAATGTTATTAGACTAATCTCAATAAGATGTATCCCATAAATATTAATTTTTTTTATTTCTTAATCTTTTATTTTCTTTAGTTTTGGGACTCTTTACAAGACATTTTAATTTCTAGTTGATTTGGTGATTGTGGATGTTGCACTTAGTCTCATAAATATTATGAAATGTAATTTTTCCTATGGATTAAGAGATTTACTACAATATTTTCTTTTGTTATTATGTTACTCCAAATCTTCTTTCTTGTGGCCTTTGCATCTTTTCAATTCTTTTAATTGCATTTCTTTGAATTATCTCTTTTCAGCTTTAATATATATCTATTATGCATTAAAATAATATTTTTTATTATTTATGTTTGCTTACTATTCAATATTTATGTTCATTCACCTCATCTAATGAACTCTATTAAATTTTTTTATTTCTTAATGTTTATTTTCTTCAATTTTTTGACTCTTTATGAAAATGTTTTATTTTTACCTAATTTGATGACCATAGATGATGCAAACAATCTCCTTAGCGTCATGGAATAAGAATTTTTCAAACAAATGATTTCATTTATTCTAATGTTTTGCTTTGATTTGTTTATATTATCGTGTAACACTTAATCTTGATTCATGTGACTCGTTTTTTGCTTTGATTATTTTATATTTTATTTCCTTAAGTCAAACTTATTTTATCTTGAATAAAAATTTATTTAATTTTAAAAATAGCAATTTATTCTAATTTATGCTAAGCTATTTTTGTAATTCCATGTAGTTCCAAATAAGGTCGGTTTTAGACAAAGTGAACCACATCCAAGTCGTCTTTAAGAGGTTTGTGAAATCATATAAACATATTTATATTTATAATTATTTTATTTTCTAGGTATTTATCAAGCTTTATGAGGCATTTCATTTTGTATAAGGTTTGATAATTTATGATGTTGTAATTTATTTTCCTAGTATTTTATAACGCAAATTCTCCTTAGCTATTGTTACAATTTGTCTTGTTTTAAATTTATTAAGTATATTATATTTTATTTTTAAAATAGAAATTTATTTATTATTTATGCTCATTTACCTTGGTAATTCATAACAATTACATATGACTTTTAGTGGAGAAAACAAAATATGCTTTCACACGTCTCAAAAAATCATACTTAATTAAATGTTCTTTTTTGTAATTTATTAATTTTTCTTTTATTAAATTTTGGCACACTTTACAAAAAAATTTGTAGGAGGGGCTTTGCACTCAAAGAGCACCTGACCATGGGCTCCACTAATGTAGTAGAAAGTTGGATGGAATAGGCACCATAACAAATGATAGTTAAATATGAATATTTGGTAGTATCCTTTGTAGATGACTTAAATTTTTAATGGTGCATTGTAAGTGGTGGTCTAACAGTTATGATCCATTGAGTTCCAACCCTATGTTAGAGCATATTCAACACCTCAAAGATATAGACATCATAAAGTTTCAAAATACCCCTTCCTTACTTGCTTAGGTTACTCAACATGCTCTACTTTTTGTTATACATATTATGGTATTTTGTGTGGTATTTCATGTGGTACATTATGAGATACTTCATGTGGTACTTCATGTGCTACTTCATGCCATACTTAATGTGATTCTTCGTGTGGTACTATTAGGTTCACATTGTGTTTCGTGGAGGCTTTCTTTGAAGCGAGGATGAAATGTCTTACATTGTCCATCTTGGAAGTTAGATGCTGTGATGTGGTAATTTAGCACTTTCCTTTCTCTACAAATTATCATGATTCACTAAGATCCAACCTAATGTCTTAATAGATTCATCCCCACAAACCCTAAGATGTCACATAGCCTTCAAACATTTTGCTCACTTGCTCACATCTATTATTAAAATGGTACTAATCATAGGCTAACGTGGGTGGAAAAAGCGTCACTTCTTTGGCCTTATTCATCACTCGTGATTACATGGGTGGATGTGGAGCCTCTCTTTTGAGAGATTTGCATTCTTTCTTGATGAAATTGTCATAATATTCCATTTCTAAGGGGAATTGAGTGGAACAATCACGCACATGGAAAAGTGGAAGTTAGATGGCATAGTATCTAGAGCTATTTTGCATGGTTGTGCATTGTGCATGCATGACAGCCAGTACATGCATTGATAGCAACATCCTGTGGCACGACTGGGTGGTCCTATAAAGTTTAACTTCTTTTTTTTATTTTGTTTAATGTTGTGGGTTCTTGGTGCCTAAAAAAAGTGATGCTTTATTGAGAGACTTGCATTCTTTCTTGATTGAATTATCATAATATGGAATTCATAAGGGCTATATAATGGTGCAGTGTTTCCCTTGACAAAGCAAAAGTTTGATTATGTAATATGCTCTAGTCCTTGTGCACGTTGGGCTATGCATGTTGTAGCATTGTGACCATCCAAAAGGGATCTATGATTGCAAGAGGCATTTACTCTGTGTATGCCTAGTAGAATCTAGTGTGCGCTGCTAGTCAAACTTAAAAAGTTTACTTTTTAGTGTTTTTTAAGTGCTAAGGGCCACTAACGCATGCATAAGGTCATATCTTATTTGGAGAATTTCCTTCTTCAAGGAAAATAGTCAGAGCATGCAATCATTTATATGCAATATATTATGTAGTGTAGCATGTGTTTAAATGGAAGTTGGATGATGTAATAAGTGCTAAGGTTTGCGCATGCTTGCCTACATCCATAACCACATGTTGCTACTAGTACTATGGATGATAGAACATTGGGCATGTTATAGAAATGAGGCTAGTGGAACCCAAAATGTGTAATATTATGAAATTTTGGCACTAGGGGTTGTTTGTCAAAAAATAAGTGACAATTTGTGATGAGGTGTCGACCATAGTGAAGTGAAAGTTGGATTATGCAGTATGAGCTAGAATTTGTTCATGTTGGGATTCACTCCAAGGTAGTGATGTAGCCCATGTGTGCACAACTAATTGTCCACCTTGCTTGCCTGTTCCATGAGGCATCCTCTGTGAGGCTTTTAGGTCCCAAAAACTAAAACATGTTTTGTGATTTTTTGCATTGTAAACTAGTGGCCCATAGATTGTGTGATGCCCTTTTGGGGCACTTGTCTTCTATCTTAACTAAATTATCACAATATGTAATCTACAAGGGACAATGTGTGCCATATTGTAGTTCATGAAAAAGTACAAGTTCTTTGGTGCATACGCACAATGGTTTGTGTATGCTGGTTTTGGCCTTAGTCATGCATAGCTATTGCTGCACTCAAGGTAGCACATTTGGAGTGTTATAGCATAGTTAGTGATGGCAATGTGCTAGGCATGAGTGCAAAAGCTAGTCCACTCATGCCCTATCGCATCCTATGCATGTGCTGGGTTAGGACCACAAAAAGTTTAATATTTTTGTGTTTTTAATACTGTAGGTTGCTAGTGCATGGATAAGGTGATGCATTATTAGGAGAATTGTCATTGCACAAGTTTGAAGTACCGCTCTCTTCCCTTTACATGGAGCATTGTAAGGTGTAGTTTTTCTCATGTTGTGATGAAGTTTTGGTGGTGCCATATGCACTCAGTAATGTCCCTTTCATCTATGTCACTACCATTCATAGTGCAATTGCTTGTGGGCTGCTCGTGGCCCTTGAAATAGCTTTCTTCATGCATGGTAATTTTTTGTTCTTAATGTGTAACACTTTTTGGCCGTTGTCATTACTTCAAACTACTAATGTAAGAATAACACTCTAACGGAAACTAGACTTCGTCCAATGTGGAACTATTACAGCTTGCTTGCTACTGTTGGCTTTGTTCGATTTGGTGTTGCCCGTTCGAAGTCAAAGTTTTGTGTTGTAATATATTTTTGTCTTTGTGGTTGTTGAGCATGTTGTTACCTTTGCATGTTGCAATGCATGATGTCAATCCTCACTTGGGTGCCGTGTCTTGCTATGCTGTGGCATTGATGGTGCGAAAGTGTGGCTTGTTAGTCATGGAATTGCAACTTTTTTAAGCAATTAACATGGTTTTTCTTGGTGGAAGGCAAAACTTTTGTGCAAATAATTTTTTTGTTTTATTATCATAGATGTTGGACAAATCCATTTGTAGTTATATGAGTCATCCTCAAAATCTTCAATTTGAAAGGTGCAATAATGTTTTGTCATTTTAATTGTTATTTGATTAGTGCATGCCACTATGGATCATTTGTATGCTTGTGCCCATTTTCTAGGGCTTGCTACATATCATACCATTTGGGTGCTAGCTAAGGCCTTAGGCATTAATTAGGCTTCTTGTGCTTCTTTTGGTACATCTTTGAGGTTCTTCAAGCTAATGGGATTAGATTGGGTTAAGACAGCTTCTGTATAAGAGATATTTTTTGTGTTGCTACTTCTTATGTCCTGGCTACCTCTTATTGTGATCATTCATTATGCATATAGTTTTGTTATTTAAACAACCCTTCCTAAGGATGACTTTCTTATGTCACCCTTTTTTAATTAGAGTGGTAGGTTCCATTCAACTATTTTGTTGATCCCACACTTCTTTTATGTTGAAACTTTTGGGGTCCTATAATGCTACTGAATGTGTGATCATACCTACTCCTATTCACTTGGGCATGGAAATCGCTCGTTTTGCTCCTTATTCTCCACTAGGGACTAATATCATTGAAGAATGTTATGTGCAAGAGGCAATGTTTTAGAACATGATGAATGGTAACCAACTTGAAAGCATTTGCACTTCCTTTTTGGAGCATTACTAAACATGATGGACATGTCAATTATGACATGAGGTGCTTCCTAATGCTTTATCTTTATATTTCTACCTGGTTGATTATGTGAATAGTCAAAAACTTGCCTCAAAGGTTAAATGACACTTGTGTATGTATGAATAATGTTTTACAATGAAACTATAAATGGCTTATTAAATTTTTTATAATTTATTTGATGTACATGTTACCAAAAAAATCATAGTAATTCTAGAGCTAATACGTTCACTGAACCTTGAGTTTTAAAAGAGATGAATTCATTAGGTACATGGTTGATGCAAACTTTTGCTCAACTTCTTGACAATTTTGGATTGTAGGTCCTCCATTCCAAAGATTCATTATTTGATTTTTTGCCTTATCAACATTTGATTGTTGGATATGAGTATACCATGGTGGTGATTAGTGATGGACAATCAGGGTTGATCTTGGAGAAGGAGCTTTAGAGGTAGCTACCACATCCAAGGAAGGTAGTAAGAACACAAATTACCCCATCCTGACTTAGGGAGATAATGACAATAAATTATTTAACTTGCTCGAGGTGTTTGGTGATTTGAAGGACTAAAATAAAAATACCTTAAATTAGAGGGTAGGTCAGGTGCCGATAGTCATGGTAATTCAAGCACCAATAGCATGTATCTAAATTGTATTTAAAGAGCTCTTATTTTGACCTTGGTTTGGGTTTGTCGATCAACTATTTTGTGTGCTCTGCCCACCTTGATCCGTTTACCCACAATGCTTTCTTGCCTTAGCTGGTTGACTCATGTCATCAACATCATTACTTTGAAGAAATTATAATGGTCAAAGCAAGCGTATGCTCTAGATACAATAGCACGTGATAGCATCATAGGATTTTGATCCATTATGCTGACCTTTGTGAATGAAGTAATGATTAAGATGGACATCATGGGCTTTTCTATTTTATAATCAAAGATCAAATTTTTGGAATTATTAAAGAGAAACAACCATGAAAGAATTTTCAAAGGATGTTTTAATTAACCAAGAATGAATGATTTAATTAACTTAGAATGAATGATTTAGGCTCTAAGAAGATCAAATAGCATCATAATCTGTACTATAATTGATGTCGACAAGGGATTGGAAAGGATTTTTGACACATGCATAACACTTTAAAAGGATAAAGTTGAAGTAATTGTTGGAAGCATATTCCCCAAACACAAAAAAATCATACAAAAGTGCATGATGTGAAACGTAGTCATAGCGTTGTTGCTTTTGCACTTTAAATCATTTAGTTTGAAGGAAGGGAGCAATGGTTGTAGAATGAGGCAACCAATTAAGTGAGGAATGGTTGTATTTGTTACACCTTTGTGTTTGATGAGTCAAGAATAAATATGTATATTTTATTTGGGCTTGATTTTAAGTAAAATTGTTACTAATTAATTAAATCAAGCCATGTATTTTAGATGTCTAAAATAATGGTCTCTAAGGGCCTTGAGGTCATGGCATACTTCAAGGAATTTTGAGACATGCGCAAGATTTTTTATAATTAAATTTCTTTTTATTTTTCTTGAATTTGATATGTCCAAACTTTGAGATTATGAGGCACACTAGTAGTATTAACATTTAAAAATATTATAAAATTATTTAATACTGAATTTTGATTTTTGGGCCAAGCATATTTGACAAAATGTATAGACATGGGTATTTGATTTTTTAATATTATTTTGGAGTCGTTTTCTACGAATTTCTTTTCATAGCCACTTAATTAACTTATAATACTATAAGAATATAAAATTATTTTTATACACTTATATTCAAATCTTTGGCTAAAATATTCGTCAAAAATACCCTAAAATAGCCGAAGTCTCGGGAAAATGCACTGTAGCATTGGGCGGGTCGACCCGGCGCGAAAACAGCCCGTCCAGGTTTTTTAGAAATTAAAAATTTAATTTAAAAATAAAAATTTGGTTGACCCGAAAAGGCTAGGCCAAAGCCCGCCGAGAGGAGCTCGACTAGCGCTGGTCAACGGTCAAACCAACAGTGCCTGGCTTAAGCCAAGCCCGCCCAAAGGAGCTCGGGCTAGGATAAACTGCAGCGCGGTCAACAGTCAATGAACAGATGCTTGGCTAAGTCAACCCGAACCGGGTGGTGAAATCCTGGTCAAGGAAGGGGGGAGCCGGCCCCAAAGTGGCTCGGAAGTTACTCGGCGCAAATTCCTTATAAAGCGCTGCGCCGAATTCCATTCTCCAGTGTGGGACTAAAAATCCCACCTTATAACTTCCGCGGGATCCAATGGCGCAGATTAAGCCCGCCCAGATCCAACGGGCGAGAGAAAATTCGAACGGCTGCTTCGCGAGGTTAATCAGCGCCGTTCGTTCAGCGCGCGGGATCCAATGGCGCAGATCAAGCCCGCCCAGATCCAACGGGCGAGAGTAAATTCGAACGGCTGTTTCGCGAGATTAATTAGTGCCGTTCGTTCAGCGCGCGGGATCCAATGGCTCAGATCAAGTCCGCCTGGATCCAACGGTCTGGATTAAGCCCGAACGGTAAAATGCGTAAATAAATCTGCGCCGTCCGTTTTTGGGCCTGGATCGGACGGTGGCTGCTTTCCGTCCGTTGCACAAACGGCTAATTAATTTTTGGAGCCGTTGGGGGTGTTTTTAGAGCTCAAATTTGAGCTCTATAAATATGTAAAATTTATGTATTTTTCAGTTTAACCTTTGCTAAATTTTTCAAAGATTTCAGATCTCAAAATTCGAGCACTCAAGCAAAAACGGTGGATCCAAGCTCGAAAAAGCAAAGCGGCAAGAAGGCTATTGGAATTAGAGGTTTTTTCAATTATTTCTCAATTTCTATCCCTCTAATTTCTCGATTGTGTGTGCCTCCTCTTTTCTCCTATTTCTCGAGTTATTTGCCAATTTTTGTATTTTTCGTTTTGGGGCAAGGGCGTCCCGGCAGTAGTGCTAAAGCCCCGGGTTTGAGTTGAGCCCGGAAAAAACTCAAGTAGGTTTGGGATTAGCCGTAGTAAAAATCCCAAGTAGGTTCGAGGTGAACCGTAGGAAAAACCTCACTTGTAATCGGTGCATTTAGTGGATTTTTCCCAACACCGGTTAGGGGTGGACGTAGACTCGGTTTTGAGTCGAACCACTTGAAAATTTGTGTGTTCAATGTTTTTGACTGTTGCTTAAAGTCTTTTAAGTTTTAATTTCTAAAGTTATAAGATTTTTAAATACACAATTCACCCCCCCTCTTGTGGGATTTCTTTAGCACAAATCACTTCAATTGGTATCAGAGAAAGGAACCCCAAATTACGTGAGTAACATCACGTGGGAGATCCTCTTGTGCTAAGTGAAGGCTTTCTCACAATTCTTGTTTTTTTTTGTTTGTGATTTAGTATGGCTTCCTCTTTGATCGAAATGAGTGCAACCTTATGTGATGGTTTTTCCTCAAATCGGCCTCCATTATTCCAAGGAGAATTCTACTTATATTGGAAAAATCGGTTTAGAATTTTCATTCAATCTATTGATTTGGAATTATGGGAAGTTATGACGAAGCCTTGTGAACTTCCTAGAGATTCATCTACTGATGAGGTCAAGCCCTTTAGTGAGCTTAACGTTGAGCACAAGAGATTGGCTCAATTAAATGCTAGGGCATTGAACTACCTTCATTGTGGAATTTCTCCTAGTGAGTTTACACAAATCATGAATTTGCATACGGCTTTTGAGGTATGGAAGAAACTCGAAGTAACTTATGAGGGTACCTCACAAGTGAAAGAGACTAAAATCAACATCCTCACCCATGATTATGAACTTTTTAGAATGAATCCTAGTGAAAGTATTAAGAGTATGTTTTTGAGATTTAATGATATTACAAATGGATTGGCAAACCTTGGGAGGACATTCTCAAATGGTGACCTTGTGAGGAAAATTTTGAGAATCCTTCCAAAGGAATTTGATCCACTTGCAACCGCTATTAAAGCCGCTAAGGATCTTAGCAAACTTTCATTGGATGAACTTCTTGGGGAACTTCTTACCGCCGAAATAGAAATGTCAAGGAGATTAATAGAAGAGGCTTCTACAAGCAAGTCAAAAGAACCTATGGTCCTTAAAGCCACCAAAAGCAATTCGGATTCCACTTCCACCTCCTCCACGGATTTAGAGGAAGAGGTAAGTGTCCATGTTAATGGTTTAGCTAAAAATTTGGCAAAGAGCTTTCTTAATAGGAAATGGAAGAAGAAAAGCAATAAAGAGAGGAAGAGGCCACCAACTTGTTTTGAGTGTGGTCAAACCGGTCATATTAAACCGGAATGTCCAAAACTCAAAGACAAGCATATGAAGGAGGAAGAAAAGAAGAAGAAGAAGAAGAGCTTGAAGAAAAAGAAAGCATTTCAAGCTACATGGAGTGCCTCCGAAGATTCAGACATTTCAAGCTCAAGCAAAGGAGAAGAAGGAATGATTTGCTTTATGGCAAATGAGGCTTCTTCAACATCTTCAAGTGAAGAAGAAGAAGAAAATGAGGTAAACTCCTGGACAAGAGATATTCTTGAAAATAATTATATTGAAATTATGAATGCCTTAACTTCCTTAATGAGTGCACATAAAAAATTAAAAAAGAGTTACAAAGAAAAGATTGAATTGCTTGATTTTGTCATGAAGGAAGATGAAAAGAAAAGATTAGAAAATCTACTTATATGTGATGAAAAGACATCTCTTGTTATTGAAAATACCTCTTTGAAGCATGATATTTCAATCTTAAAAGAAAAAATACAATCTTTTGAGCATGCTATAGATAATAGAAATACACATGTATCAAATGTTTGTTATCATTCACATGCTTTCAATTACAAAAAACCTAGAAATTTGAGCATGCCTAGGCCATCAAACATTATTTGTTTTTATTGTTGTAAGCCTGGACATACTATAAAAGATTGCTTCTTTAGAAGAAATATGTATACACAAAATGTTAGATGGATTGTTAAAAGGGAAAACATGCAAGTACCATTTAGGGTTCAACCCAAGTTTTCTTGGGTTCCTAAGAGCATGAATTAGAAGACTAGAAGAAAAGGTCTCCAAAATATTTGGAGACATTCTAGGATAGATCTAGAATATTTAGAAAATTTAAATTGATGATTTAATTTAGTGATATGCTTCTAATGTAGATTTTGCACCTTATATAATTAAAATCGAGAAGAAAATCAAAATCCACATCTTGGATATTCATGTATTAGAAAAGCATATCGAGTCTTTAATTTAGAATCATAGGATAGAGAAAACAATACATGTTGTGTTTGATGAGTCTATCCAACTAGTTAGTGAGAAGCATTTAGAAGATGAAATAAAATTAGTAAAGAACTTAGATTTGAATAAGAATGAAGAAAATATTTTTTTAAAAAAACAAAAATGGGCAATTTACTTAGAGGATAGAAATTTGCAATCTCATGCCCAAAGGATTTGATCATTAGGAGATGGTTTACTAATTGTACATATTTATATTTTATTAGTAAAAAAGAACAAACAAGTGTAAAAATTTGGAGATCTTATAACTTAGGAATTTTAGACATTGCTTAGGATTCACTCCCTTTTGATGGTGTCAAAGGGGGAGAATAGTTAGAAGTGAGGGGGAGCATCAAGATAGGGGGAGCATATTTTTCTCCCTATGAATTGTATTTTAAACACTTATTTTTATTTAAAACATTTATGTCTTGCCATCATCAAAAGGGGGAGATTGTTACACCTTTGTGTTTGATGAGTCAAGAATAAATGTGTATATTTTATTTGGGCTTGATTTTAAGTAAAATTGTTACTAATTAATTAAATCAAGCAATGTATTTTAGATGTCTAAAATAATGGTCTCTAAGGGCCTTGAGGTCATGGCATACTTCAAGGAATTTTGAGACATGCGCAAGATTTTTTATAATTAAATTTCTTTTTATTTTTCTTGAATTTGATATGTCCAAACTTTGAGATTATGAGGCACACTAGTAGTATTAACATTTAAAAATATTATAAAATTATTTAATACTGAATTTTGATTTTTGGGCCAAGCATATTTGACAAAATGTATAGACATGGGTATTTGATTTTTTAATATTATTTTGGAGTCATTTTCTACGAATTTCTTTTCATAGCCACTTAATTAACTTATAATACTATAAGAATATAAAATTATTTTTATACACTTATATTCAAATCTTTGGCTAAAAAATTCATCAAAAATACCCTAAAACAGCCGAAGTCTCGGGAAAATGCACTGTAGCATTGGGGCGGGTCGACCCGGCGCGAAAACAGCCCGTCCAGGTTTTTTAGAAATTGAAAATTTAATTTAAAAATAAAAATTTGGTTGACCCGAAAAGGCTAGGCCAAAGCCCGCCGAGAGGAGCTCGACTAGCGCTGGTCAACGGTCAAACCAACAGTGCCTGGCTTAAGCCAAGCCCGCCCAAAGGAGATCGGGCTAGGATAAACTGCAGCGCGGTCAACAGTCAATGAACAGATGCTTGGCTAAGTCAACCCGAACCGGGTGGTGAAATCCCGGTCAAGGAAGGGGGGAGCCGGCCCCAAAGTGGCTCGGAAGTTACTCGGCGCAAATTCCTTATAAAGCGCTGCGCCGAATCCCATTCTCCAGTGTGGGACTAAAAATCCCACCTTATAACTTCCGCGGGATCCAATGGCGCAGATCAAGCCCGCCCAGATCCAACGGGCGAGAGAAAATTCGAACGGCTGCTTCGCGAGGTTAATCAGCGCCGTTCGTTCAGCGTGCGGGATCCAACGGCGCAGATCAAGCCCGCCCAGATCCAACGGGCGAGAGTAAATTCGAACGGCTGTTTCGCGAGATTAATCAGTGCCGTTCGTTCAGCGCGCGGGATCCAATGGCTCAGATCAAGTCCGCCTAGATCCAACGGTCTGGATTAAGCCCGAACGGTAAAATGCGTAAATAAATCTGCGCCGTCCGTTTTTGGGCCTGGATCGGACGGTGGCTACCTTCCGTCCGTTGCCCAAACGGCTAATTAATTTTTGGAGCCGTTGGGGTGTTTTTAGAGCTCAAATTTGAGCTCTATAAATATGTAAAATTTATGTATTTTTCAGTTTAACCTTTGCTAAATTTTCCAAAGATTTCAGATCTCAAAATTCGAGCACTCAAGCAAAAACGGTGGATCCAAGCTCGAAAAAGCAAAGCAGCAAGAAGGCTATTGGAATTAGAGGTTTTTTCAATTATTTCTCAATTTCTATCCCTCTAATTTCTCGATTGTGTGTGCCTCCTCTTTTCTCCTATTTCTCGAGTTATTTGCCAATTTTTGTATTTTTCGTTTTGGGGCAAGGGCGTCCCGGCAGTAGTGCTAAAGCCCCGGGTTTGAGTTGAGCCCGGAAAAAACTCAAGTAGGTTTGGGATTAGCCGTAGTAAAAATCCCAAGTAGGTTCGAGGTGAACCGTAGGAAAAACCTCACTTGTAATCGGTGCATTTAGTGGATTTTTCCCAACACCGGTTGGGGGTGGACGTAGACTCGGTTTTGAGTCGAACCACTTGAAAATTTGTGTGTTCAATGTTCTTCACTGTTGCTTAAAGTCTTTTAAGTTTTAATTTCTAAAGTTATAAGATTTTTAAATACACAATTCACCCCCCCTCTTGTGGGATTTCTTTAGCTCAAATCACTTCAGTATTTCAATTTAATTCATTCACCATTGCCTCAACATTGGGAACTAGAGTTCTCAAAAATTCCATTCCTCCAAAATTAGCAATAATCTTTGTTGTAGAAGCTGAACATGAAAGCAAATTTGTCTTGTAATAGTAATAAGTCTACTCATGTCATCCTATGCAATAATACAAATTCTACCATTTAAATCATTATGCAATATTGCATTTCAATAGAATTTAATCCAACCAATTGGAGGGGAAGCCAAATAAGAGGTGACAAGTAGCCCATTAAGGCTGTTAGAGCTTCTGTTGTTTGGACATAATTGGATAGCTGTAGCTAGTGGTAACTACAATGTGAATGTTCCTTTGAAGTGTAGTTAAATTTGAATACATTTTTCACATGTGCCAAAAAATTCCTCTTACACCAAAGGTAGAACAATGATAAAGAACCATATTTGACTTCTTGAGAAGTTGTTTCCACTATAACATTCATAAACATCCAATTATGGAGCTGAAAAATGGAAGTGACATCCCAACAACAAAGGCAACCAAGCATGAAGCAATCATTTAAGAAGTTGTTGGATAAGAGTTCTTTCATAATATGGCATTCCTAAAAAATGTTGGATTCCTTCATTGGTAGAAAGTAGATTTAATGCTAATCTTCATGGGAAAATATTTACTTGAGTTTGCACTTCACTTTGTAAACCCACAAGACCTCCTTCCTTGAAGGACTATGGCTTATATTTCTTCTAATGATAAATTATTTCAGTGCAACATCATATCCTCACTCAATTTGAAGAAAACAAAATCTATTTTATTTAATTTGGCCCAAAGAAAACATAGAATCAAAAAGGGTAAATTAGGCATGAATTGCTTTTAAATCGTTTTGTGATCCTACACACAGTGCTCCATAACGAACCTCATTACAAATTATCGAATGTTGCACAGCCAAGTTAAGGTAGGCTGTCCAACTAGTAATCAGATGGAAGCCAAGCCAATTATCTTATTAAATGGAAACAAAATTACCTACAACACTCCACCAAAAATATATTATTTATGATCCAGGAGGCTGCAATATTGAGTGTGTTACAAATATGAGAAGCACCGTGAGAAATATGAAAAGTCTTATCTGTTATAAAGCATTTGGACCTGAAGGGTTGAACCCACAAAAATTCTCCATAAGCAATAACCCTTCTAACAAAGGTTTGCAATCAACTCTTACTACCATGCTGACAAACTACAAACTCTGAGTCTCTATAGTCCTTAGCTAGATTTACCAATTCTAAGTAGGAATAATGTATTGTGTTCCTGTTATTTGAACTACTCCATAACTAATGGTGCAATTGTATTCACCATCTTATAAAAATTTTGATAAAATTCAAACACTTTCTCCAGATGAAGCTGTTGTTTCGAGCCTATAGATTGTATGTTCCACTTCACTTTAGTTATAGTGTATTGATACATACAACCTAATTTTGTGTGAAATAATTTCCTTAGTATCTAGTATTCTATGACTCCTAAGGCATGCCAAAATTTTTACTTAAAAGCCACCATAGCATATAATTTTTCAATCCAACCTCCACAAAATATAGCTTTAAACATTATTCATGCTGTTGAATTTTATCTGAAATGATCCCATGCTACTAATGAAACAAAGATTTGCAAAGTTGATTTTAGCCATAACCTTTACACAAATAGTTATGAATCCCGCCTCATCAAAGCTTTAGCATATTGGAGCCTAGCTTGTTCCACAATTAGTAGAATAAGATCCAAGGAAGTTCTCAAATGCATCTAGATTATCTAACCCATAAGCTCTCTATAGCCAACACCAATTTGTCATAACAACAAACCTTTTTTTGATGCACACTCAAGAGAAAATACCATCAATCAACATAAAGTTAGAACCATATGTAATCCTAATTTTTTTTCAAGTGTTCCTAGTAACAACAAAATAATACGAAAATCCCTGAATTTCTTAAATTGGTGAAGTTGTTGTACATTGATCTCCTTGATCTCGTTTTCACTTATCTTGTCACCCCTTTTGGTTTTTTGATTTTCCAAAGTTCCTAAGGGTTTTCCCACTCATTATTCATTTATGTTGTCAATATCTACTACATAAATATTATGAAATAGAATTTTTAGAAGTTTTATAGCTTCAGGAATAGCAATAGTTTCCATGGCAAAAACAAACAAAAAATTCATGTTCTGCTAGCAATAATAATAAGCCTATCTAACTCATCTCAAATAACTATACCATTTCCAACATTGAGATTTTATTGCACTACTAGATAGCAATTTATCTTCAGTCCCCTCATTAGAGGAGGAGTCTAATAAAAGGTAATAAATAGCTTTTGAGAGACACTATAACTCCTAATAGATGGGATTGGAGAAATAGAACATGGTGTAGAAGAAACAATAACAAAATGAATACTACCTTGAAGTGTTGTCAAATTAAGCACCTTACTCATGTGTGCTTGCAAATTTTAATCAAACCAAAGGTGATATAATGTTGAAGTAGTAAATTTGATTATAGGAGATGCAGTTAAATCCCATATATTTTCCAACATCTAATTAACAAGCTCCACTAAAGATTAAAATCCTTAATATTACGTCATCAAGCATGAAATTAGTGCTTGCAAAATGGCTCTCCTAAAATTCCTCCACCTGATGGCAATCCCACAAGCTATGTTGCACATCCTCTTTTGTCTTCCAACACCATGGCCAAAGCACATGCATCTTAATAACTCTTGAAACATAGCTATAAGCGAGTTGCAATTAAATTAGAAACTGATCTCCACATGAAACCATTGGTTTGATGCTACAACTACAATTTTCAAACCCACACAGCCTCATCTCTTGTAAAATTTTTGATTACAAACATGTTGTTATAAACGAATTTTGATTCCAACCTAGTGTCCTCATTATATTTGAAGTAAAACATGTCCCATTCATTTGAATTGGCCCAAGGAGAATGCATAATCTAAAACATTTAAGTGCAAATAAATTTTTTATCTTGTCCTAGCCCTAACATCAATGTCCTTAACAAGCTTTGCTACATGAATTGGATGCTCCACTTCTCTATTTATATAAGTAGGCCACAAAGCAATACAAAGAATTCCAAGCCAATTATCTAAAAAGAACATGACTTTCTTACCCTCGGTAATCTGCTAAACCATATTAATTATCTAAGACACCATAATACTGAGTAACACACAAGTATGCAAAATATTATGCAACATATAAAAATTATTGCATACCACATAATACTTGAACTTGATGCCTAAACCAATAGAACACCTTCCTGAGCCATAACTTGTCAACAGTGCTTTGTAATCAATGATATGCAGTAGGTTGACAAAATTATGAACTCCAAGACTTCCACACTCTATAACAAGAGTAACCAAATTCAAGGAGGCATAATACATAGTTTTGCCAACATTTGAACCACTCCACAAGTATTGATGCCTCAGTTTCTCTAAGCCATTAAGAATGCCATTCAATATTAAAGAACGGGCTAAGTAAAATTTAAGAATACTAGCATGTGCATAGTTTATCATGAGAATGTGCCCCACCATCAATAGACACCTAACTTGTCAGCTTGACACACAATTCTCAACTCGATTAATTATAAATTTGAAGTCTTTTTCTTTGAAATTAGTTGTTGCAATAGATATTCCTAAATATTTCAATTGAGCAACTTGACTCATATATAATTTCTTACTGTTATCTTCCTTAGTTGTATTGCATCCCTTTGTTAAACCATAATCTTGTCTTGTTAAGATTTATCTCCTAACTAGAGTGTTGTATAAACTACTTCATATTGTCCAAATTGGTCCTAGCTATAACACAAGTTGTATGTGCATATATAAAGATGTCTTGAGCATATAGATAGTGAGAAATCATTTGTAAAGAATGGCAAATTCTAATCCCAATCGATAGATCTTGCTCTACATGGTGTTTAATAAGAAAGAAAAATACTCATACACAATGGTAAAAAGGATTTTAAGAAAGTAGGCACTCCTACTTAAGACCCATGATTGCTTCAATCCATTGAAGGAAGATCTTATTAAGCATAATCCCAAATCTTAATGTAATGATACAAGCTAAAACAAATCACACCAAAGATTTGGTAATTATAAATGCTTTTGCATATTCAACATGAATTTCAAATTAACCTTATCATAAGCACAATCCAAGTCCATCATTAATGTTGTGAGACCTTCTATAAGAGTAAATCAATTCATTTACATAGCCATGATTTATGTTAAAAGCATAGTATCAGATATAATATCATTAGGCACAAATTAACTTATTACCTAGTAATAGTATCAGGAAGCACCATCTTTAGTCTACCCACCAAAAGTTTAGTCACAACTTTGCATATCACATTGCAAAGACTATTGGGTCTAAAGTGTTAAGGTTTATGAACACCCTACACTTTAGAAATTAGGATGAACAACATGATAGAGTTTTCTTTAAAGGCAAATTTCATAGTAGTGATAATATCTAGCTAGGTAATATTCCAATATCCATGAACAAACTAAGAAGAAGGCCATCAATATTAAGGGGCTTTATTTCTTTTGATAGGTATAGACCCATTTCTAATCTCATAATTATTGGTTGAAACCTTTAGACTAATTAGTTGTGCAATATTGATAGCTATAAAGGATTGGAAAGGTGGTGAAGGATTATATTGCTCAAAATTACACCACTTCTAACTAAAGAACTACACAAACATATCTTTAATCTTAGTTAGGGGAGCACCAACTCCCTACTATCATGTCAAAGATGATGTATATAATTGCTTCTATATTTAGAAGTAGTTGCCACCTAAAAGAAAGTGTGTTCCCATCCCAATGGTTAGCTTCCCAAAGGTTTGCCTACTACCACCCCCATGCTTCCTCTAAAGTTGTAGCCTAGTTATAAGAGGAAATACATTATGACAAAAGGTCATGTTCTAACTCTGTTAACCTCATCTTAAATTCCTTAAGTTGAAGCTCTTGGATCTCTTGCTCCAACTAGCCAGCATATTAAAGAATATTGTCATGTCTAGCTATAGTCATTTCTTTAAAGTTGATAGTGCTCTATTAAATATAGTAGATAGACCATCCACAGGGTTGCTCATGGTAATTGTATTCCAAGATACCTACACAACATCAGTTTTATTCAAATATAGTTGTTCAAATTAGATAAGCAAAGTTTATGTTCAAAGCTAATATGAGGAAGATGTGTCACTATAATAAACAAGGGAGCTTGTATAACATTAATATTCAAGAAAGTTTTATGCAATCTTTAGTGTATAAACACACTACACTCCATATTGTTCGCACAAACTAAATCGATTCCTGATAAATCCCATGTTTGCTACATCTAAATCATGCATTAAACTATTTACCTCATCAAGCATGAAATTGGTGCTTACGAAATTACTTGCCTAGAATTTCTTTGCCGTATGGCAATCCTACAGCTATGTTGTACATTCTTTTTCATCATACAGCCTTATGCCCAATGAACCTAAAGCTCAATACCTCTTGTACACAGGTAAGAGCAAGTTAGAATTAAATTCACAGCTAATCTCTGCTTGAAAACGTTAACTTGATACTACAATTAGCATTTCCAAACCCATACAGTGAAATCTCTTATTAAATTTTTTATTATAAACATGTTACTATAAAATGAATTTTGATCCAACTCTGTGCCCTCATTATACTTGAAGTAAAACACATCTCATTCATTTGATTTGGCCCAAGGCAATTGCATATTCTGAAACATTTAAGTGCCTATAAATGTTGTATCTTATCTTGGTTGTACTAAACACCATGCTCCTTAACAAGCTCTACTTCATGAACTGGTTGTTCCACTACCATGTTGATATAGGTTGGCCATAAAGTAATAGAAAGAATGCCAAGCCAATTATCTAACAAGAATGAGACTTGCTCACCCTCAGTAATCTACTAAAGCATATTAATTATCTAAGATAACATAATAATGAGTAAGATGTAGGTTCGCGAAGCATCGTGCGACATAAAAAAAATTATTGTTTGTCACATAATACTTATATTTGAATTCCTGAACTCATAGACCCCTCCTTAAGTATACCTTTGCTATAATGCTTTCCATTCAATGCTATATACCAGGTTGATAAATTGGAACTCCCAAGACCACCAAACTCCTTCGAAAGAGTAACCAAATTCTAGCAAGCATAATACCATAGTTGTTTCAAACATTTCAACCGCTCCAAAAGTACCAACAAATCAATTTCTCTAAGTCATTAAGAATGCTTTTCAAAGTTAAAGAGTGGGCTAAGTAAAAAGTAAGAATAGTAGCAAGCACATAGTTGATCCTGAGAATATGCCCACCATCAATAGAGACTGAATCCTCCATCTTGGAAAAAAATTCACAACTCAATCAGTTATACAATTTCAAGTCTTTTTTTTTGAAAATTTAGTTGTTGCATTTAGTGTGCCTAAATTTTAATTTAGTAAATTGACTCATATGAATCTTTCTTACTATTATCTTTCCTCACTTGCATTCATCCCCTTGCTAAACAATTACTCCTATCTTATTAAGATTTATCACCTAACTAAAGTGTTACACATATTACTTTCATATTGTTCCAATTGTTCCTAAATACAACACAAGTTACACGTGCATATATAAAAATATCATTAACATATAGATAGTTGAGTAAATCATTAGCGAAGAAGTGCTAAACGTAATCTAAATAAATGGATATTGCTATACCTATTGCTTAATAAACCAAAAGAGATGCTCATACACAATGGTAAAAGGGTTTGGTAAAAGTGGACATGCTTACCTAAGAACCATGATAGCTTCAATCTACTATAGGTGGATCCTATTAAACATATTCCCAAAACTTGGTACAACGATACAAGCTTCAACTTAATCACTCAAAAAGATTTAGGAATCATAAATGATTTCACATATTAAGCAAGGAAGTTCCAATTGTATCATAAGCTTAGTCCATCTCCAGTTTTAATGTTATGAGACCCTCTGTAACGATAAATTAGTTCATATACATAGCCATCTCCTATGTAAAAAACATAATATTAGATGTAACATGGCTAGGCACAAAAGAAACAAGTTCCATAATAATAATATCAAGAAGCACCATATTTATTCAATCAAACAAAAGTTTAGCCATAACATTGTATATCACACAGTAAAGATTAATAAGTCTGAAGTGTTAAGGTTTAGAAGTACCTTATATATTAAGAAATTAGGGTGACCAACATGTCTTTTCAACTTTTTTTTGTAGAGTTATCTTTAAAGAATTATTTCATAAGTGATAATATCCACTAGGTAATTTTCCAATAACCATACATAAACTACACAAAAAAGCAATCCATACTAGAGGCTTTATTTCTTTTGATAGCTTAGCAACATTTCTAGTCTCGTAATTACTGTTTGGAACTAATAGACTTATTAGTTGTGCAATGTTGATATCTCTCAAAGGTTAAAATGTGGGGGAATATTATATTGCCTAAAACTACACTTCTAGATGAAGAACAACATAAGTATATCTTTAATCTTAATTAGGGGAGGCTACCAACTCCCTACTATCATCTTTAAAATGATTTATATAATTTCTTCTTTATTCAGAATTATCTACCACATAAAAGAAAGCATGTTTGATCCCCAAGGCTAGCTTAATGATGCTTAGCCTACTACCACCACCATTTCTTCTTTTAAAGTTACGAACTAGTTGAACTAGATAATACATTGTGTTAAAAGATCATGTTCTAGCTTTGTTAACCCGTCTTAGATTCCTTAAATTGAAGCTCCAAGGTCTCCTGCTCAAATTGTTGAGTTATATTAAGAATATTGCCATGTTGAGCTACTCCATTTCTTTAAAGTTGATAATACTTTACTAAATTTTGTAGATATGCCATCCATAAGATTTCCCATGATAAGTTTATTCCAAGCTACTTGCACAACATTAAATGAATGTGGAAATGATAGCTATAAAGTTTCAAACTAACTTCTTCTCTTAGTTTTATTCAAATATACGACTTTTAACTTAAAAATGCAAAGGTTATGCTCTAAGATAATACAAGAAAGATGTGTCATTATAGTACTCAAGAGAGCCTGTATACCAATAATATTCACAAAAACTCTATCAAACCTTTCAATATATATATGTGCATTGCCCTTTTTATTGTTACACAAAGTGAACCCATTCCTAATAAATCCTAAGTTTTCTAGATATATAGCATCCATGAAACTACAAAATTCAGATTGAGTCTACCACAACTTAATTATTTTTTGTACTTCTCTTCTTCTCTATGCAAGTAATACATCAAAATCTCTTACAATAATAAACAGATCACCAAGCTTTTCATATTCTCCTTTTTGGTCTTAGGTTGTCTAACTAATCATATAATCTTTTGATACATGCACAACGCAACATTGCTAAGAATTATTATTACTAGATCTCCCCTAGATAATAACCATATATGAGGACGATTATACAATCTCATGCTCCACTCAATGCCTCCAAAAAACCATAATACCCTATGATAATTTGGTCAAACGATGGACAAAGTAGTTCTAATTCTACTCAGAAGTGAGTCTACCTCACACCTATAAAAGCTTTCCACCCATGTTTCCAACAAGACAATACAAAATACCCCATTTTTCCTTTACAATCAATACTAAGTAGTCGTAAGATTTCAATACTCTAATCCACTAAATGTTCCATACTGCAAAAGCAACCATTGTTACCTAAAAAATCTTATAATTGGAAAAAGTTCATATCTCTACTACACTCCCAACCATGTCAGGTGTACATTTTAGATGCACCCACATTTCATAATCACCATGGGGACTCAAATACTAGTAGCAGTGAAGCATCTCACCATATTTTGTAATTCAACAAATATCTAGCTCCCATTTGAGATCACCCTTTAGTAAATGTTCTCTCTTTAATAAAAAAAAAATAAAGTATTGATTGTAAGAATTTGAAGAAGCTCACACCCATGAAAATTTTTTTCTAAGCATTTCTTTAATCATCCAATAAATTGCTTCTTAAATACTACACAACATTATATTAATTTGCCTCTACTATGGTAAACTAATGTACACAAGCTTCTTAGATATAAAGCTAATCTTTCGATGACTAAACATCTACAACTTCTAGCTCTTATTATATTTCCAAGAATTCTATACAGCATACATCTCCATATAGGTAACAAAAAACCTCTAGTTCTCATTCCAAGTGAACTCCATGAATTCAATAGCAATATAGCATATGAAAATTCTGTATTTACAGCCAAGGAAAGAAGGCTAAGCACCTAACTATTTTTTCATTTAAGGAAATGCACCAACTTCCCTTTGAGGTCCTCCTTCTGTAGACTTTCTTCTCCACCTTAGAAAAACATTATCGGTTCTAGGTAGCTGAAGTACATCACATCCATATAAGAAATTCTATCTGGGCATTTCCATGGTCATCCAATTAAGGTTCTTCTCAAAAATAGCTACAAAAGTTTCTTAAATGCATAGTGAATCTTTCAATTGCAAATTATCTATATCTTCCTCTGCTTATAATCTCTCTAAGAAATTTGCACATAACACATCTTAAAAAATTGCATATTTTCATTGTTACAAATTTGTGTTCTTCCTCTACTATAAACACTTTGGTATTTTTTTAATTCTTTTAATCACCATATCTATACCAACAACAATATTGTTTCTTCTTATCACATAGTTGTGCCTCTACTCGAGCCAACCTTGAACCTTATCTAGTAAGATCATCTCCAAGTTGGTAACCAAGATCCTCTAGGTAATAATAACTTACATTAATATTAAAGTGAAGCCTTAAGAATTCTAGGTATAGTTTCCAAATATGTCTAGTAACCCAAAAGCCACCTGCATTTCCTTAAAAGTTCAAGGGAAACAAGGTGCCCACTACACTTTATTCTACCAATTTCAACTTTTCCCTACAGTAGCACCAATCTTTTTTTTTAATTTTTAAACTTTACAAGAAGAATCCTTGCCTTTATTCACTTTTATTTTTGTTATCATCTCCACATTCTTTTCGTGGGGGATTTCCCCTTTTTGTAGACTTTTGGAGCTATCCTAATACTGGATGGATTAGGAATACCAAAGACATCCTTTTACTCTCCTACAATAAACACCTTAATCTATGAAGATCCACTAGTGCCATCAATAATTTGATGAACAGTGCTTTTTCGTATTGATATAATTTTCACTTGATGCTCTTTTTGTCTTGCTTACTAATCCTCTGTCTACTCATATCTTAGTTATTTACATTCCTCCTCTATTATGCCACTATAACCACATTCCTAATCCTAGGTTGCACAATAATCCCAAGTCCAAACCTTGTTGCTTATCATAATCATCTTCTATCTCCACATGAATTGCACTTGTCTCTACATTTTTGTCATATTCAAGCCCTAGTTTAATAGGACAACGACTCTCTACTATAGTAGCATTATGAGCCAGCTCATTAATTGTCCTTATCCAAATGCATGTCTAAAATTACGATAATGGAAGTAGTTAGAGGGAAGTCGTCTAATACTAAAACCTTTAAAAAAATCAACAGAGTGGTCCATTTAGCCACATAACCACTCTAAGAGGCTTGGATAGGACATTTCTTACATGCACACTTATAAAGGATGTTGTTTGCATGTTATTCATCCAACCATAAAATTGAATAGGCTCTTTTATAGACTTGGCAATGTGTAAAATGTTCTGTGTCCCAATACATTAGAGGAAATGCTAAAAAACTAACCAATGTTTTCTCACACATAATGACTAAAGTATTTGGTCTAAGTCTAGGATTCAACATATCTAATCCTTGTGCAAGGTCTATAACTTGCTAAGGACCTCCTAAGCACATAGAGTCCCTATCTATAGCTGACTCAAAGTGCAAACAAAAGTAGCCCTTTGCTAAGTCTATAACCCAAAATAAACTAAAATGCCCCCTTCTACATTGGAGTACTCTGGCAATCCATTAAATAGTTAATGAGCACTATACACTCTACAAACTTGATCATATTCGTGGTAATGAACTCAATGATTACTAATTTCATTTGAAAGATGAATTGGATCTTTTATTACGAATGTCATATTATTTTATGCTATCAACTTCACATCAACATTTGTAAATCTCTCATGTAATTGCCAATGAATCTCAAATGGAAATTTTATTACCATTATTCACTCTCCATCCCATAAAAGCTTCTAAAACTCACCTTAACCACACTACATGCTAGCTTGTTACTATTCAAAGAATTTTCCTTCATTTCCACTTTAGCATTGTAAAAAACACTTTGGATGCACCTTCATAAATCAATCACTTAAGAATTATTGGGACATATAACATTCTTCTTTGATATAGTATGCACTTTTCAAGCTCTTTCAACTTCATTTCATTGTCTTCTTTGCGTAAGTTTTTTGAAGTCTTTAATCTCTCTATTACCATATTTAATTTTGTAGTTAATACATCCAACTTGTCAAAATGGAAGTAGTTAGAGGGAAGTCCATAATACTAAAACCATTCGAAAAATCAACTGAATGGTCCATTTAGCCACATACCCAATCTAAGAGGCTAGGATAGGTCATGTCTTACACATACGCTTATAAAGGAAGTTGTTTGCATGTTATTCATCCAACCATAAATTTGAATATGATCTCCTATAGCCTTGGCAATGTGTAAAATGTTTTGTGTCCCAATACATTAGAGGGAATGCTAAAAAACTAACCAATGTTGTCTCACACATAATGACTAAAGTATTTGGTCTAAGTCTAGGTTTCAACATATCTAATCCTAGTGCAAGGTCTATAACTTGTTAAGGACCTCCTAAGCACATAGAGTCCTATCTATAGTTGACTCAAAGTGCAAAGAAAGTAGCCCTTTGCTAAGTCTATAACCCAATATCAACTAAAATGTCGCCTTCTATATTGAAGTACTCTGTCAATCCATTAAATAGTTAATGACCACCATACACTCTAACAACTTGATCATATTGGTGGTAATGAATTCAATGATTACTAATTTCATTTGAAAGTTGAATTGGATCTTTTCCTACGAATGACATACTACTTTATGTTAACAACTTCACATCAGCATTTGCTAGTCTCTCCATGTAGTTGCGAAATGAATCTCAAATGGAAATTTTATTACCATTATTCACTCTCCATCCTATAAAAGCTTCTCTAAAACTCACCTTAACCACACTACATGCTAGCTTGTTACTATTCAAAGAGCTTTCTTCCAATTCCAATTTAGCATTATAAAAAACACTTTGGATGCACCTTCAAAAATCAATTACTTGAGAATTATTGGGACATATAACATTCTCCTTGCATATAATATACAATTTTCAAGTTCTTTCTAGTTCATTTCATTGTCTTGTTTGTGTAGCTCTTTTGAAGTCTTTCATCTCTCTATTACCATATTTTAATTTCTATTTCATACTTCCAACTTGTCGAACAATTTTCCCTCATCATCCTTATAAGAATTCACTTCACAAGAGAACTCATTTGACTCAAATAGATCTAGTGAATCCTTTAAATTATTTCTTACATTCCCTTGAGTAGCATAGCCATAGTTTGCTAGACCATGACTATATGGACAATGTTAAGATACTCAAAATTGTCACTTCTTGAGATTAGAGCATCTTTAGTAATTAGCCTTGTTAGGGATGATTTTTTCATGCATTTTATATTTTTCATAATCTTTCTAGACTTTGTGCAAAATATTGATAAAAAAACCTTTTGCAGTACTCAAAGAAAACTTGATACTATACGCATTTCAAGTTCACTGGCAGTACAAAACATGGCTCATAAATAAACCTTTTAGCAATTCCATTGCTTACACCTCTATCTGATTGTAATTGCATCCATCTATAATTTTGCCTATCTATAATTTCATCTAACTACATTTTAATGTACATACAATTCATGATGTAATTGGAAAACTATGCAAATCTGAAAGTCTATAGGTTTAATCATCTATTCTAGGGAGTACATTTGTAAGGTTGTAACTTCAAAGAATATAGGGCACCAGTGGGAGTGGAGCCTACAACTTAAGTTTACTCAATTTGGGAAAGATTACCAGGTCAACACATAGCTAGGATTGACATATTGAGATCTTGTCCTTGATTCTATTTGAGGTGATGCATGATCATTCTTAGTTGATGGAGTGATTTACATAATTAATTATGTAAACAAATATGACCTTAGTTTGCTAACTAATTATGCAGTGTTCAAGCCTTGTAGTTAACTTCTTAGAGGGATAATAGCCCTTTGACCTTGGTAGTTTGAGACAATAATAGGTGTGTGATTCATTTAGATGTTTTGGGCCACACACACTTTTGAATGACATACTCAACAAGTTCATTACCTTGGTTGAAAGGCTTTGGTACTCTTAAAAATATTTCATCATGATAAGAATATATCATTGCAAGTGTTGGTCTTCAATGAGGCATTTCTAATAAGCTTGAGTTATCATCTCACATTGCTACATTCTTGCCCTTGGTGCACACTACTAATCACTACTATCAATTGAATTTTCTAGAGAAGTGTTCCTATTGCTACATTGCAAACTATTTGCTATCTATGACTACTTAAGAAGTCCATTGAACCATATCATTTAGATAATGGAGACATTGTAAAAGGTTTTCCATAGCTAAACCTTCTAAAGGATCATTGATAAGTGCCATGAATGATCAAGTGATTTGTGCAAGCTATGGGGGTGTGATGACTATTCAATGTCATATTCTTCAAATGTGCATACTTTTGCTTCCACATGGAGCATGATAAAATGGAGGATAAACAACAACCTATAGGCTTGTTGATGCTCCAAGGGAGAGCAAAAGCTGAGCTAGCAACATGTATGTTGTTCGTCGCTACATTTACTTTGGCTTGGCAATCGAACATCGAACATCTCTTAGGAACGAATATCTTTGATCTTTGATTAATTAAGACTATAGTGAATGTTATTTAAGATATTAATTATAGAATCTTATTGACCATCCTTTTTTAATGTAAGTAGTACCCAAGGAAACATGCCAAGGGCATGCTTGAGTGGGTGTAATATGACCTATCCCTCCTTGTGAAAGCATGGAATCATTGGTTTAGAACCTTACCCCTTTTTGGAGGTGAGTGATGGCACCCTGTGCTACAGAATGGTGTGTTAAAGCATTTGGTGATGGTTGGAAATAGACACAATAAGAGGTGGATGCCTTCAAGTGTTATGGCATTGGGCAATAACAATTGACGTTGCAATAGAACAAGCAGATGCTCAATGGTGTAGAATAGTGACACCATGTTAAGTGAGGCTACCCATGAAGTTTAAGCATATAAAGATTAGAGAAGAAGGAACCTATGAAGATTCCCTTAGTAAGAAAGAGTGAATTAGGAACAACCAATGAGAAAATTGAGTAGCTTCAATAAAATATTGTAGTCTACAGAGGTATCTTCAATACCAAATTAGGATCATGTCCCCTAGAAAGGGGAACCATGGAAGATTAGAGTCTCATTTGACTTGAAATCATTCAATAAAAGGGAGGGGAATTTCTAAGAATACAAATTTTGATTTCTTACAAAAATATTTTTAGAAAAAAATTTTAAAATAATTTTTAATAAACTTTAGCAAAACTTTAAGTGTGATGTTATGTAAATTTTTATTTTAATTTAAAAAATGCTAATATTTTTTTATTATAAAGTTTAGTGAAAATTATGAAAAAGAAAAATCAAGAAGAATTAAAGATGAACTTTAACAACTACTAGCTGGTTCTATCACAAAACTAAGCCTATGTTCAAACCCTACAAAAGATAAGAAAGAATAAATACTCAATACAAGTCTTTCTCTAAATGATTGGTACAGAAAACCCACAGAATGATAAGACAAAAGAAATAAGCTACTATGACAATACAATGAAATAAAACAAAATCCAACAAAAAACATTCGACAACATAACATGAAAATTGATTGAAAAAAATCTTATGCTTGATTAATTGTTAATGATGCTCAAGTATTTTAATTAAATCAATTACAAATAAAGAAAAGTGATGGCTTAGCAATTTGAGAGAAAACATTGAATTTTGGAGTTTGATGACCGAAGGATGTAGTATGTGGAAGCAATGATAACAATGGGCTACTTAGTGCTTGAATGTCATGGCATCAAAACTTTCTTTAGATTGAATAAGAAATCAAAAATCTTTTTTCGTTTAAAAATTCTCCATTTATAGACATTTTCTTACTACTAAAAGAACTACCAAACAAGCAAATTAGTAATTAAAATTTTCATCACCATACATTATTTTAGTCAAAACTTACTATTTAATTAACATTTTTTATGACTCAAAATAATGATTAAAGAAGCCATTATGCATGGGTCATTCAATTGGATCACGATCATGGAACCATCATGACTGGATGGATGAAAGCCAACTAGTATTATTTAGAAATAAGATTTGATCATGACCATTAGAGCTGAAACATAATCAAAAGGCTAGATGTAGATCTGAAATAAGGAATAAGTAAGGGCCATGCAATCATAAAATGGCATGATCACATGGAGGATATAATCATGTATTATATAAATGTAGATGAGATCAAGATCGTTTGATCACAAAATTGCGCAATTGAATAGCTCTAGTTATTCCAAAAATTTGGAAGCATATTGTACTACAAAAATAGATTTGTTTTAGTACCACATTGCAAAGTTGAAAAAAGCTATTTTTTTTAAAAGCTTTGCATAGTCTTGTTATGCAGCTTATTCAAGTGAAGCATTAGTTTCCATAGAAGGTCATCACTAGTATAGCCAATGATGCATTATACTTGACTTATGGATACAGAAGTGATAACTCAATTCGATACACACATTCATCTTTAATTGGGATTGGTTTGTCAACCCCTTAACTTTCTCAATGGGTTTAGGATTCATCAACTAATCTAAATAAGTTATTATAGTAATCCCATTTATGGGATAGGTATGTTTTAAAATGTTTACGAATTAGTTAATATTATTATAGGATACTTTTCGTATTAAGCTACGAAAGATTTTCAATGACATAATTAAGCTAAAATGATGTTAATGATAGATAAAAAAAAATATTAAAAATCCAATTATATTTTCCAAAATAAATATTTTTAAAATAATTTGTGTTCCTTCTAATAAATTCTTCAATCAAGCTTAACATTATAGTTAAACTAAAATTAAATACTTATAATTAAATTAAAGTTTATCTTTTAATGGTTTGTTACTTCAACAAAGATGTTCTTCATGGAATTTCACATTTGCTCAACCTTTTCAACTTTCATTATAAAAAAAAAGCATCAACTATCTAAAATTTAAAAATTCACTTAAATAAATTCTTACAAATACTTAAGATTTATTATCATTAAACAAAGTACCATGGATGGGGGTCAACAATACACTTGACTCATATTATGGTGCTATAATAGCACTACCAATGAGTTAGGTTGTTTGGAAATGTAGCCCAGATTGTGTAGTAAATCTCATTTAAGGATAAATAATTGCGAGAGACTTATAACAAATAAGTACCACAAGAAAAAGATAAAAAGAACATTGAAAAAAGAGTCAAAAGGTCCTTAAAAGTGTTAGTAGGGATGCAAATGGTGGTCAACAGTGCATCTTGACTAAATGATGAAAGTCATTACATGGTTTCTTGCATGAGCCGATGAGCAGACTACCTTGGGTCATTACGGTCACAAGAGCATGGGCAGACATCAACCTTGGAGAAATCATCATCTTGGTCGATCACAATTCTTGCCCTATCAAAGCATGCAGTGAACATACTGCATGCATCGAAAATGGCTTGTGGATTCCACATCTAACCCATCTTTAAACACAAACTAAAGAATTGGACATGGTTGCATGTCAACAGGTGAGTAAGCTCAAATACAAAAAAGAAACTGAATGGCGGGATCTTTGTTCGAGGAGTGAGCCACCAAATATGACAGATTTTTGTGAAGTATCCAAGTGAGATAATGCTTATCGGTACCTAAAGGATAGTGAACTATGCCTAAGTGGGGCAAAACTCGAATGAACTCTAGTGGATGCCCTAAGTGATAATAACGTGCAAGTTATTCATCAGATTTAGCCTAAGGCAAAAGTCTAATTGAACCATCTCGTGCTTGGTTCCCTTCAAATCTTCCCTCACAATAGTTGGAGACACAGTTAGAGTTTTATAAGTTAAATCCAAATATTAGAGGCATTAGAGGCATAATGTCCTTAACCAATTCTCAAACTTTAAAAAGTTAGGAAGGCCCAACTTCTTTAGAAAGTTGAGCCAAAGGATATGGGATCCAAGTGGTCCACTTTTGACATGAAAAATTAGAAATATAGAATGAATTGGAGGATAGACTCTTGTACCATACTATTGGATAACCTAGACCCCACACAAGGTGCTCATTAATAAAGATAGCACGATGTGGTCTTGGAAGTCCAAATCTATTAAGATGTTTGTAAACACTCACTTATCAAATCAACTAGCACCAAACATTGATGACACTTAAGCATATGACCACATCTAGTCATTAGTGCAACACATCACCCCGATGAGTAAGAGAGGGTAATAGTGGTAGCAACGTGTAGGGTGTGAGCCTTTGTGGAGCATCCACTAGTGTGGTTCTTAATGTTAGTATCAAACATATAAATGAGAACTTTCAAGTCTAATGGTAGAAAAGGTTCCATGTGTATTGTTACTTACACTTCGGCTAGCCAATCCTAGAAGATAGGGGAACCCATTGTAGGGTGCCTTTCGGCATGATTTTCAAAGGGACTCAAGCTAAAATTCTTAAGGAAAAATTTGGTATTCAATGGCAAAATCAAGTGGTCCAGATATGTCAATGGAGGCCTCAGGAAGGGTTATGTTTTTCTTCAAAACAACTTGCCAATCTAACAAATGCTTCAGCCAGAGGTAGGGTCAAGTAATTGGAAGAGCACCACATGTTGAGCATTATCTCATGCACCCTTGGTCACCGTTGAAAATTCAAATGGCCAGGTTAATTCAAGACCTGATCATACTCACAACCACATCATGTCCCCAACATGAACAACCTCTAGTTGTTGGAGTATTGTAGGCTAGGGAAGTTGAAAAAATGGAACAATTACTTTGGGAAAAGGATTAGCTATAAGGGCTTAGAATGACTGCCAATCGACTATTAGAGCTTCTTGTGCAATAAAAACTTGTTCATGCATGCAAGGTTTGCAACAAATTCAGAGCAAACCCAATGAGGGGCCTTCCCTGGGCATTGAACAATCAACTGATAATTCGTATGGACATTAGGAATCAAACTATTTAATTAAAACAAGCCATTCTAATAGTCATTGAGGATTCTCACATAATGTTTTATCTACCTAGTGCTATGAATCTCAAAGTAATGAAATTCAACTAAGCATGGGTTTTTGCAAGAAGTAACTATGTCTCTCTTAAGCTAACTAAATGCCTCCTCATCTAAATAATGACATGCATGAAAGGACAAACATGATTCCCATAGTCCTTCTGTAATTTCCAAAGAAACATTATCCAAGAGAATGGGTTAACAAAATCAATGAGGTAAGAACATCTTATTGAGGTGCACTCTAATGAGACTTTCTGAAATGACTTGGGAGGTGCAGCATAATAGGGAGTCAATATGACAATAGAATTGAAATTCAACTACTTCTAAAGTCATTTTACTTATTTCATAAGCTGAAGGTTGAGCCTGAACCATCTTTTTAGCTACATGTCTTACCTTGGTGTATCTATCAGGGTAGAAGACATTACAACGCAGAGAATTTAGTTAGGGTAGCACATCTATTAAAAGATAATGTAGATGTTTAAATATGAATTCAATGAGAATAAAAATCTCAACTTGAATAAAATGATAAAAACTCGTTTCACTTTGAATTCTTGCACAAATGTAAATTATTAAAGTTTTTTGATCCATTAGGCTTTCAAATTTTAAGCTAAAGGTATCAAAAATGTTCCTATAGGGATAGCTAACTTTTTGTAACTAAGCATTCATGCAACAATACCTTTTTATCTTTTGATGTTGGCTCTTCTTTTCTTTGTGAAGTAGAATTTACCAAGTGTTGGATAGTTCACCCACTAATAAGGAATTGAGTTGGTTTTAGATTTTCATGAGATAAGTTAGTTTTACTATACTAATGAATGTCTTGTAATAATAATTCAACCTAGTATAAGTGGAACCATTGAGGCACATAATTGATCACCATGCTGAGATGAAAAGGTTATGATGCAAAGCTACTCTTTCCAAGATTTTGACAAAATTTCCTTCACTCATAATTCATGCAATGATATAATATTTAGGCATGTTGTTCACCTATTGTCTGATAATATAAGCTTTGCATGCCAATGACACACAACCACAGTCTTGCTTAGTGTCAACAAAAGTTGGACAACACAGGTACTATAATAAATGGCAGTTAAGTATGAACACATAATCCTTATACTTTAATTTGTGATGGGGTATTGTAAGTAGCAAAGTAGCCTTAATGTCATGATCTATAGGGATCCAACCTTTTCATAGCAGATTCATCCCCTAAGAGACATAGACAACACAAAAGTTTCAAAACACCACATAATCAATTGATTGCTTGCCTAGCTTGCTCCACTTCATATACTTTATGGTGCTTGTTGTGATACTTATAGCAATACTTCAAATGATTCATTGTATGATATTATATGATTCACGTTGCACCCCTTGGAGACGTCCTTAGGTGCAAAGTTTAAATGCCTCACATTGCCCATCATGGAAGTTGGATCATTTAATATGGGAATTATTGTAGTTTTCCTTCTTAAAAAATTTTCATAATCCACTAAGATCTAATCCTATGTAGTATTAGATCCATCCCATAAGTTTCCTTTTAAGAACGTTTCTCTTTTGCTCGTATTCTTTATTAAATAGGTGTCACTAGCGATTAATTGTGGGAGTCAAAAAGTGTCGCTTTTTTCCCTTATTCATAGCTTGTCCTTGTCTCAACTATAAATGATGCTGACTCAGGAATTGTAGATGCTGCTCTTTAGGGGATGTTTTTTTTAACAACATTTTAGAATTTGAGATGATGCTCTATTCAAAGACTTGCCTCCTTCCTTGAAGAAATATTCATAATATGCAATCCATAAGATTCAATGTATGACACAGTGCATCTGATGAAGTAGAAGTTGGATGGTGCCATATGCTCCAATGATATTTTGTACTATGCTAAAAGAATAGCTACGTGCTGTTACAGCTACCTGCATAGTCGACAATGCATGCAAATTGTAATATTTTTTTATTTTTTGCATTACATGCTACAAGTGCATGGATAAGGTGATGCCTTATTAGGTGTCTTGCCATCATTACTAATAAAATTATCATAGCATAATATCTATAATGAGTAATTTGTGAGGTAGTGTGAGCAACAATGAAGCAAAATTTAGATGGTGCAATATGCATTAATGTTTATGCATGCTTGGTTGTGGCCCCATCTGTTCACACAACAGAGCCCTTGGTGCACTATAACACTAGTGAAAGCACATAGTAGTGCATTACTCATGCATCTAGCGACAACTACTTCTCATGCATGACAACAAGTATATGACACGAATGGCATCCATTGTATGCTACTTGTAAGGCCAACAAACAATAACAATTTTTAGAATTTTTAGCTTTGTACACTTCTAGGATGACACAATATGTGCTAGGATGTATACATGCTGGGTTGCATGCCAAGCCTCACATTGTAAATATCATTGGATGTTGAACAATTTAGTAGCATATGCTAGTCATTTTATGCATGTCTAATGGTATCCTATGTGTAGTAGTTGGTGCTCACAAAGTGTAATTTTCTTGGATAAAGCAATGCTTTTTTGGGAGACTTATCTTCTTCATTGACAAATTATTGCAATGTTTAATCTGTAATGGACAATGGACAACATGTTGTGGCCCATGGAGAAGTAGAAGTTGGATGGTGTAATATATGCTAGGGTTTTTGGAAACTTGGTTGTTGTCCTAGCTTTGCATTGCTATAGCTATGCAAGCAGCATAGCACTGAACTTGTCACAACATGAGTGACAGCCAATATGTTTGCTTCCTGTATCATCCAATGTGACTGACTATTGAGGCCAATAAAGTGTGACATTTTTTTTTGATTTTTAGAGTTTTGTACTCCTAGTACATGGACAAGGTGATACCCTATTGTGAAACTAGCCTTTCTCCTCGACAGAATGTTTGCAACATGTAACCAATAAGAAGAAATGTGAAGCACAGTGTGATACATCATGAAGAAGAAGTTGGTTGGTGTAATATCCATTAAAGATTTTCCATGCAAGGAATCATCCTTTCCATTTGTTCATGTGGCCTACGAATTTTGTGCACCTTATAACATTCTTTGCACACTACTAGTGAGGCCAATAGTGTATCCTTTTTTAAACTTTGTAGTATGGGGCTACTGGTGCATGGATAAAGTGGTTCTCTATTGCATGACTTTCCTTCTTCTTTAATAGAATTATCATAATATGCAATCCATAAGGGACAATGTCAGACCAGGTGAGGCCTATGATGAATCAAAAGTTTAGTGTGCATAATATGTAAAGGTTTGTGTGAGTGGGCCCTTATCCCTAGTTATGCATGATAATTGAAAGTCTACGCACGTGGCCATTGGGATCTTATATGAAGCTAATGGAGCACGCAAAGTGTAACTCTTTTCTAATTTTTGTGCTGGAGTTGATGCTACATGGATCAGAAGATGTTCAATTTGGAGGGTTTCCTTCTTCTATGAGTAAATTATCATAATATGTAATTAGCAAGTTGCAATGTGTGACATAGTGTAGCCTATGATAAAGTGGAAGTTGGCTAAATCACTAAGCACAAGGGTATGTGCATGCCCTAGTTGGGCACTACTAAGAACTATATGCACTACAACATTTTGCTGGCACTAAGAAGCATGTTTGTGTGGACCTAATTGTATTTTATTCTTGTAGCTGGTAGAGCTTGCTAAGTGTAATATTTTTAGAAGTTTTTGAATTATGGGTTGTTGTCAGTTGGATAAGGTTATGCCTTATAGGGAGACTTTCCTTTTTATTTAATGAAGTTGTTGCAAATAGTGATCTAAGAAGGAGATTGTGCAATGTGGTATGGCCCAAGAGGAAGCAATAGTTTGAGAATGCAATATGCTCTATGATTTATGCAAACCTATTTGGGGTCTTAGAATTATGCTGCTACAGCTGAGTATATTGATACAGCATTAAGCATGCTACAACACCATTCATGCATGATGTAGTTGTTACATGGGTCATTATCGCATCCAATGCACAAAGGTTTGCATATGATGGGCTTCATCTCAAGCCACATGCAATATTCCCCCATTCTAATTTCTTACATGTGGTAGCCAAACTGCATGTGTCATACAACATTCTCTATGTGTTGCTTATAAAGTCCAACTTTTGTTTTTAACTTTTAGCCCTATAGGCTGCTAGCAGATGGATAAGTTGATGCCCTATTCATAGACTTACCTTTCACCTTGACAAAAGTATAGCAAGATGCAATCCATAAGGGCTTATGTGCGGCAAACTGTGGCCCGTAGCGATGTAGAAGTTTGATGGTGCAATATATGCTAGTGTTTGTGCATGTTGGTCTTCATCCCTAGCCATGCGAGGTAGTCCATAGTGTGTGCACATCACAACCAATTAGTGCTTGGATTGTGGCATCAAGCACATAGCTGGTGAGGCTTATAAATTGTAACTTTTTTTAAAGTTTTAGCATTGTGGGCTATTGTCACATGGATAAGGTGATGCTCCATTGGCAAGCTTGCCTTCTTCATTGATTGAATTTTTGCAATATTTAATCTATAAGGAGCCAATGTGTAGCATGGTGTGGCCCATTGCAAAGAGAAAGTTGTAGGGTACAATGTTCGTTAGTGTATGTGTATGTTTTTCTATCACCAAGACCACATACTGCTATAGCTTCTTGTACCGTAGAGCACTGGGTCCTCTATAGCACTATCTCTCCTGTTGTAGCTTGTTTGCTCATGCCATGTTGGGTTCTTTACATTAGGTTCTTTGGTCAACAAACTATAACTTTTTTGGGGAATTTTTGAATTATAAGCTCTTAAAGCCTAAATAAGTTGATACATTTTTGGGAGCCCTATTATTTTCATTAATGAAATTATTATAGTGAGCAATCAACAAGGGATAATGTGTGGTGTAGTGTAACTCACAAAAAAGTGGGAGCTGGATGACACAATATGCCCTAAGGTTTATGCATGTTAGGGTGTGACCATTATATGAGTCATGCTCAACATCTTGTGTTTGGAAGGTGTAATAATTTTAAACCATTTTAAAGGCTATTAGATTAATGCATGACATTATGGATCATTTGTAAGATTGTGACCATTTTTTAGAGCTTGTTTCTTGTTATGTCATGTAGGAGCTAGCTAAGTCCTTCATTCTTAATTGGGCCCTTTGTGCTTCCTTTTGCATATCTTTGAAGCTCTTTAGGCTAACAGGATTGGATTAGCTTGAGACCATCCTTGCATAAAAGATGTTTTTGTAGTGCTACTTCTTATGGATTAGCTACCTCTTTGTATAGTTAGTGACTGCATGTAGAGCTTTATCATGTAATCGAATCTTCTTATGTAGAAAGTTTATATATTGCCTACTTTTCATTAGATGATAAATTCTATTCAATTATTTGATTAATGGCACACTTCTCTTATATTGAAATTGTTGGTGTTTTATAATGCTGTTGAAAGTACAATCATCCCTACTCTCATGATGCCAAGAGCATCAAAATCACTCATTTTGGTCTTCATTCTTAACCAAGGTTGGTTTCTAATGAAGAATTCCATTATCAGGAGGAAACATTTTAGAACTTCAGGGATGGTATCCTAACTTTGGAGCATTCGCTTCTTATGAAGTAATGCTAGACATAACAAATAGGTTAACTATGACATGAGGTGTTGTCTAGCATTTTATCTTTGTAATGCTACTTGGTTGACCATGCTAGAAGTCATATATTTTTCTAAGAGATTAAGCCATGGATTTCTAATTATGAATAAGTTTAGACTATAAGACTATGAATGGCTTTTTAGATAATTTAAAGTTTTTTGGTGGTAATTGTTACTCATATAATAGTAATAATTCTAGAGCTAATATGTGCACCAAATTCCAAACATTGGATGGGATGCATTTATTAGGTAAATGGTCAATGGATGATTCATAATAACTTATCAACTTACACAACCACTATGCTAGTAATGCAGCATTCAAATTTTTGCCCTATTAACTTTCAACATAAAATAGGGGCCTCCATGGGGCTGATAAGCAACATGGAATTAAGATTAAATTTTGGAGAGGGTCCTAAGAGATATCTATGAAATCCAAGAAAGTTAGTAGGAGTACAAATTGCCTAATCCTTTCATAGAGAATTAGTGAAAACAAATAAAAATACCAAGCTCCACAAGACTGATAATTGGAATTAGTACAATCTAAAAACCTGAACGAGGAACTATTGGAGGGAAACTCTAGTGTTAGCAATTGGAGTAACTTCAGATCCAATAGTGCATATCTAAATTTTAGTTAAAAAGCTCATAGCTTGATATTCGTTTGGGTCGATCGATCCACCTTTTAGTGTGCACTACCCTCCATGGACCTTTTTTTGTGATACAGTCTAGCTTTAGTAGACCAAATCATCTCCTCAACTTGGTTACTACGAAGACATTAAAGTACTCAAATAAATCTCATGCCCTAGACACATTAGCATGGGACAACGTTAAAAGAATTTGTTATATTGAGCTGGTCCCAGGATCAGAGTCGTAATCATTCACATATCATAGTTAGAGTTAATATTCTTGCATTTATTAAAGATGGAACACTACAAAAACATTAGATAATGATTTTTTTATTAATCAAAAATGAAATTTTGGGGCTAAAAGTTCATAAAATATTGTTTTGGTCTCATCCATAAATAATGTTGATTAAGGATTGGTAGATGTTGCTCTTTAGACTTAGTTAATAACTTATAAGAAATAAAAGTCCTTGGACTCCTTCACAAAGTAATGGTTCAAGTCAACATCATACTCCCCTTAAAGAGATTCATGCATAAAATCATTAAAAATATAAATTTGAAGTGATATAGGAAGGGGCATTCCCTAGTCCCAAAAAAAATTATACAAAAGTGCATGATGAGCAACCCTTTCAATGGCACTATTGTCTTAGAAATTTTTGTGAGAGTTTTATGGACTTCATACCCAAAGATATACTGGTAAGAACTATTGTTTAATGTAGATAAAAGTGACTTGTTAACTATAGCTATGGATGTAGTTAATCATAATTTGAAAATAGAAATCATACCCATGGAACAAACTAAACATGGAACCAATGTTTTTCCTATAATTCTAATAGATCTACCCATGTCATCTCATCCAATAATACTTATTTCTAAATTCAAGTTATCATGCAAATCCGCATCGTAATTTAATTTAATCCAACCAATTGGACGAGTCTAATAAGAGGCAGCAAACATCTTATCAAGGCTATATGGCCAAATGTTGGATGTCATAGGAGATAATACGAAATAGCAATTGTAATGTGAACGTTCCTTCGGAAGGAAATAGAATTGAACACCTTTTCTACATGTGCCTACAAATTCTTGTTACACCAAATGTGTGATAAACATAACGTAGCATATTTGATTACTTGAGAAGCTAAGCCATCCAGACATTGATATATATTTAATTAAGGAGTTCAAAAATGGAACTGATGGCCCTATCATTAATCCCACCTAGTATGATGAAATAATTATTGCAGCTACTTGACTAGAGTTATTTCAAAAAATAATGCTCCAAGAAATAATTTGGCACATCTTCATTGGGAGTACATTTTTAATAAAAAAGTTTAGATGTCTCACTTCCTCTTTCACGAAGATAGGTGTGAGTAAAAAGTAGATTTAATGCTAGTCTTCATAAGAAACTATTTGCTTAAGGTTGCTCTTGCACTTTCTAAACCCACATGAGCTCCTTCCTTGATACATTATGGCTATATACAAGCTATTTTATGTACTCTTTTAGGGCAATACTCTATCCTCACTCAACTTGAAGCACAACACATCCATTTCATTCAAATAAGACCATCGAGAATGTACAATCTAAAATACTAAATCAAGCTTAAATAAACTAAAAATATTTTGTGATCCCACACCAAGTGTTCCTTAATCAGCTTCACTTTAAATGTTAGATGCTTTACATCCATGCTTAGATAGCTTACCAAGTAACAATAGCAAGGATGCCAAGAACATTATCCAATAAAAATGAAAACAAATTACTCATAATAATCCTCCAAGCCATACTGCTTATGGTTAAATGTTTTCATTATTTAGTAACTAATTCATAAGAGATCCACTACAAGGCATCTAGAAAGCATTATTTGTGATGAAGTATTAAGACCTGAAGGTCTGAACTCATAAATGGTCTTCTTAAGCCATAACCTATTAATAATGTTTTGTAATTAATGATGACTACTAGGTTGACAAACTATGAACTCCAAGGCCCATGCATTCCATAAGAAGAGTTATCATTTCTTAATAGGTTTAATGTATTGTGTTACTATCATTTGAATAGCTCTACAAGTAATGACAATGATTTCTCCAACTCTACAATAGTGCCACTAAGAATTAATGTGTGGGCTAACTAATAAGTAGAAATAGTGGCTAATATCATGTTAATCATGATAATATGACTTATTAATAATTCATATGTCTAGATATTTCAATTGAGTGAATTAATGAATATAGTTTTTCCATAATCAATGTCTTCCACTTGCACTCCAAACCCTTGATAAATAACGCTTCGTATTTGTTTAGATTCACCATTTCACCTGAAAGATGCATATATTACTCCATAGTACCCCAAACGGTCCTCATTGTAGCACAAGTTGTAGGTGCATAAATCATGACTTTATTAGCGCACAAAAGGTGTTAAAATATAAGGGAAGAAGGTTAAATCTTAAACCCAATCAAGGCAACATAATTAGGATGGTTCTAAATATGTTATGAGAGTCACTCAAACATAATAAAAAAGTATTACAAGTGAGGCCCCTAGTTGTTTTGATCCACAACAGATAGATACCATTAAAAATAATACCAAATCTTAATGTAGTGATAAATGCCTTAATGCAATCACACCAAAGTGTAGGGAAATAAAATTTTTTAAGCATATGTAACATAAATACTTAGTTTACCTTGTCAAAAGCCTGGGCCATATCTAATTTTGATGCCATCAATCCATCTTCAAAAGTACATAGATGCAAATGGGTAGCCATTACCTATACCATAAAAATATTATCTGATATAGCACAACCTAGAACAAAAGAAAATATCTCCCTAACAATGATATCAAGAAGCACCACATTCAATCTTGCCAACAAATTATTTTTATTGCATTATAAATCATATTATATAGGTTAATAGGATTGAATTTCTTTGATTTGGATAGCATTTGAACTTTAGGGATGTGTATGACCAATGTGTCATTACATTGTTTTAGTATAAAGGTTTTTTAAAGAATTCTTTCGTTATTTTAATAATGTCAACCTATGTTATCTTCCAATAACCATGGACAAGCATGGTTGAGAAGCCATCCATGCTATAGGATTTAATTTTTTATGAAAATCATGATAGATTTGAGTTCATCATCACTAATTCAAGCCACAAGTTCAGTTTCATATTCCTCATTAATAGTTCCTAAAGGTTGAAATGGTGGAAAGGGCTCATATTGCACATAGATACAGTACTTCTTACTAAAAATGTACATCAAAATATCTTTAATCTTAGTTGGAGAGGGCACCAATTCCCTCATATCATTTTTAAGTTAGCTGAAAAAGTTGCTCTTGAAAATAAAGGTAGGTGTCACCGTAGTGGGTTGCACATCATTATCATTTGTATCATTTCAATTGATATTTTGGGAAATCACCTTTTGTTGACACAAAATTTGCATCTCAATTTGTATCGTGCAAAATCAAGAATAGGTTGAAAGTATATTCAATAGTAGACTCAACATGAATATACTTACTTGATGTTATCATTTCAGTTTCCATGCCTACCCCACATCTTTTCTTATTGACTTTTGGCTATTACAAATGTCACAATAAATACATCATTCTTCTAGCACCATATCGTTAGAATGATTTAGATAGAGCATGTCTATATATTTTGAGTTTTCTCATGAGATTTGCTTAAATTGATTAATTAATGTGGTTGGGAATAGCAGATATAGTTTATCATTGTTCCATGAACCATAATCCTCAACAATTTTTATCACCGAAGTAAGATGTGCAGTGCCCATTTTGATAAATGTTGGCTGCACAGCAATATCAAGATAATGCACAAATTGTATTCTCACTGGTCCACAACATCACTATACATAGTAGCTTGCACATATGTGAAGTCCCACTTGGCATATATATCTTATTTTATGTTATACAATATTTGGGTTTGAATATTTGAACCCATAACCCATACTCGTACATTAGAACCAACCTACAATGCTTAGTAATTAAAGCTACCTACCATGTTAATAAGATCTAAGTTTTTAGTCCCTTATACAATTTACAAACCATTACCAAATCTTAGTTTATATAATGTATCAAATTATTAGAAATAAAACCACTCAAGTACATAGCCATCACTTTTGCAACTTCTCCATAATGCCATTTGGAATTTAAGAATGGCCTAAATAAAATGTCAAAATAACATCTAGCACCAAATTAGTCAAAGCAATATGGCCTGCCATTGATACCGACATAATTCTCCATCTTCAAAGATAGTTGTGAACTCTATCAATAATGAACATGACGTATTTGTTTTGTAATTTTGTTGTTGCAATCAAAATTCCAAAAAAATACTTAAGCCAGCCATCTTGCACTCATGCAACTTTTCAACAATCATCTTCCCATATCTATATCCATACCTTTCTTAAATGGTACTCTAGATTTGCTAAAATTGATAACTTGGCTGGAGTGTAGCCTATATTGCTTCATTATGTCTCGAATTGTCCTTGACGTAGCACACATTGTAGGTGCATAAATTAAAATGTCATGAGCATAAAAAGGAAAGTAATGATTGGTGATGATGGGTTAATATTGATTCTAACAATGGCACTATGGTTCTCCTTGTGCTTAATAAGCAAAGAGAAATATTCTGATATAATTATGAAGAGGTATGGTGACAAAAGACACTCTTTCCTATGTGTCTTAGTTGTTTCAATCCATGGATTGGGGATCCTGTACCATAAAATTCCAAACTGAGATGTTCCAATACATTTGTCCACTTAATCACACAAAATATTTGAAAACCTTAACTACTTTAACGTGTCAATTAAAAAATTCTAGTTGACCTTATCGTTGCATTGATTCATGTCCAACTTCAATGCAATGAGCCCATCTTATAAAAAAGATGAGTTCCTATAGGCTATCATCTTTGATGCCAAAAATATGATATCTAATATAGCATGACCAGTCATAAAGGCCACTTATTATTTTGTAACGATTCAAGGAAGCACCAACTTAAATCTACAAACTAGATGTTAGCCTAAACCTTGTACATCACATTATATAGACTAATCAATCTAAATTGCTTAGGTTTTGTAGTGCGTTGTACTTTGGGAATAAGAATAACTAGCATATCTTTCCATCACTTGGCCATACCACTTGCAAGAATTTTTTATAGCTATGACAATAACCACTTGGTTAACATTCCAATAACTATGTGCAAACTCTATACATATGCCATCCATATCTAGAGCTATATTTTTTAAGTAGGCATGATAGTACTACTAATCTCCACATCTATAATTGGGGCCATTAGACCTTCTAGTTTCTTACTATTGATAGTTCTCAAAGGTTGGAATAGTGGGAGAGGATTATACTATCTCAAAGTGCACCACTTCCAACTAAAGGACTGTATAAGGATATCATTAATTTCAATTAGGGAAGCCACTACTCCCCCATTATGATTTTTAAGATAATAAATATTATTACTTTTATAGTTAGATGCAAGTAAAGAACAAAAAAGCTTCTCTTCCAACCCCCATTGTTAACTTAATTTACCTCAACGTGCTATCACCACGGAGCTTACTTCAAGGTTGTGACCATAAGGTAGGAAGAAAAAAGAAGTGTCAAAAATTCATTCTCCTTCTCTGTTAACTCTGATACTTTTTAAGTTTCAATGTCTAGATTTCATACTCTAACTAGAGTTTCTAATTTAGAATATTGCAAACTTGAATAGAACTCAACTTTTTTTAAAGCTGAAAGAGCTCGATGGAATTTAGTGGAAGGCCTAAGCATATGGTTACCTCTAACAATAAGTTTCCACAAAACTTGCACAACCTGAGATGAGAATGGAAATCATAGACATGCATTTTCAAATAGGAGTCTCCTTTCCAACTTATTTAAGGGTAGTCATTCAACTAGATAAGTAAAGGATAATGGCTATAGAAATTGCAAGGAAAGTGAGTCACTAGAACATGAGAAAGCCCACACACTCTCAACTACTAAGAATGCCATATTTAGTCTTTCCCAAATATGTGCATTATCTAACATATTATTGCACCATGTAACAATTTTCCCAATATATCCATGATAAGTAAGCTATATATCTTGCATGAAACTTTAGAATTCACATTGAGCCTACCCATTATTAAATTTCTTCCCTCCTTTCTTCACATTTTGCTCAAGTAAAACATTAAAGTGCTCTACAATAATTAGTGGTCAACACATCTTAATTAATTCTCTTATTTGATTTTATACTACAAGTACAACCACATGGTCTTTGAGTGCACATATCATGCAAAACCCCTAAGTGGTGCTGCTACAAAAATTGAGGAGATTGACAGCACTTGTCAAGATTATTGCATAATCTCTAATAGTAGTTAGTTTCTCTAATGCAGCATAATGCCCAAAGACAGCATCGTTGAAGACTGAATAAAATAGCTCCAATTTCCTTCCAACAAAATATTTGCCTCCCCCCTATCAAACTTCTCCACACTAATTTCCAACAATGAAATGGTAGTTACATCAAATTCTCCTACATGCATTGCAAATAACAATGAGACTTTGCCCTTCTAATTCCATGAATATTTCATACTACTAACACAATCATATCTAGCAAAGGGAAAGGATGGAAGCATGCTTATGAGTCAACTACACCCCAATAACACATACCAAATATTGCCTATGTAACAAATTGTGCCACACTTGTATGATAACATCACTCACTACATTTGTGCCCCATACTATAATTCGTGGTCCCATATGATTTCAATTTTTTGTAGCCTTCTCCCTACACACCCTTTAACATAAGCAAAAATATGAAGTAGTACTATGGTTTGTTTTTTATTTTGCATTCTCTAAGCCATGTTAAAAACCATTACATGTAAATAACATAACGTGACTATCAATCTTATTCAATAAACTACTATAAAGTTGCCACAGTGATGAAGAGCATAAGTCCTCCAATTAGTAAACTTACACATTCCATTACCTCAAATAATTTTAAAGAATATGCACCTCGAAATTCACCTTAAGTAGTACATCCTCTTTGTTGTTATGTAGATTGAATACATTTCCACCTCTATAGGCCAGAATTCTAGCACCCATATTATTTCCAAATCCTAAAGGTTTCCAACTCTCCTAACACATAAGCAAAAATATACAGATAGCCATTCTCAACAAGATTTTTTAATTTTGCATTCCTTAAGCCACTCTTGAAACTTATTACATGTAAATAGGCCACCATTTATTTCAATCATGTTTAATAAGATGTAATTTTGCATATTAATGTGGGGAAAAAATTCCATTAACTAACAAACCTTCACCTTCCTCTCATTAAAATAATTTCAATAAATTTGCTTCTCAAAATTTCCCCGAGTAGTACATCTACTTTACTGTTATATAAATTCCATTGATTTTGACCACGATAGACATAAATTGAAGCTCCTATATGATATCCACTTGCTGTAGACTTTCAACTCTTCCAAAGAAAGAAAAAAATATGAAGTATCACTTGGCTCTATATCTATGCTAATTCTACATGCCCTAAACCATATTTAAAAAAAATTACATGTAAATAAAAAAATTTTGCTTTCAATCTTCTTTAGTAAGTTGTTATAATTTGCCCACATTAATGTCGAGCACAAGTACACGAACCCACAACCTATATCTCCTTTTACTTCCAATAATTTGAAGAAACATTAGCTCAAAATGCCTATGAGTATTTCATCCACTTTTCGATCATGTAGATTTTAATTTCTATTGCACTTCCATACTAGAGCATTTTAGTTTTACCCCATGTCAAGACCAAACTTCCTATTATATGCTTCTATATTCTTATTGTAACCATGTAGAAACCATGCTAAGTTCATCACCAAAAGGGTCTTCCCAAAAAAGTATTCATAGCCCTCTAGAATTTAGGCCAAGTGCCCTGCATGCCATCAATGTCACAATAGCACAACACCATACGATAATGTTTGAGTTGGGAGGATAGATGCCCCACATTATTATTTACTATTAATTAAATAGTCCAACCTCCCTTAAAAGCTCATCTACCTAAAGATAGCCAAATCTACCTAAAAAATAAACAGCTAATGCCAGGTATTGTAATCCCCAACACAATGCACATAATACTTCTTCAAAATTTGCATCAATTCACTATTAATAAAAAGAGCCCTTCCTTCATTAAACATGCTTGTGGAAATTTTATTTTAATAAATCACATAATGCCCCTCTATAGTAGTGCAATAGTTAGTATTCAAATACTATATCCCCAGCACGCACTCATCATGGTCCAATTTCCACAAATTCATCACCACGCCTCTAGTCATAATCCACTTATTGCCATGCCAATTTTTCTTCCTACAATAAGTAGTCATATGATAATGCAAATAATATTATGCCTTCTTACTCCACCCTTATTCCCTACATCTTAGATGTCCCATATTAACTCCCAAAATAAACCTTTGAATAATGGCCCATAACATTCCAAAGCATTTGCCAAGGAAACATAGCTATCCACAGATCTACAAATTCTTAAGGAATTAGGAAAATATTTTTTCTTCCATCTGCAGCATTTCTCTAACCCATCCCTTTTTTATGTTTCTTAAATTTGCGGCTTGCTTAGAAGGAACCCCTCTTTTTATTTCTTCTTGAATTTCATATCATTACTAATTTACTCCATTAGGTATTTCTCTTTCTCCCCTTTCTTCTGGTGTTTCTACATTATTTCATGTACTTGGAGTATCAACATCATCAGTTCACTTCTCCTTATCCTAGTTTATGGCATGTGAAATGTCATTAGGATCTTCAACCACCTCATTTATTTTAATTCCATGTTCCCTGAATATTTTCCTTTTTTGTACACACTCGATCATATATAATCCCACATTATGCCCTTTAGCATTAGGCCTTGATTTTCTCCTATTCCTTGCCTACACATTTTCTTTTGGGTTATAATACTTGTGTAGCCCCTACTTGCTTCCATGTTTCCATTAACATTTCTCTTTTATTGTATTATTATAGTCATTCTTCTTTTTCTGGGCTACATCACCATCCAGGGTCCCAAGCAATGTCATTTATCATCATGCTCTTCCTTCTTTGACTGTTCTACTTCTCATTTGAATTACAATTTATATGACGATCAAGATTAGCCTACATAGAGAAAGAACCCTCATCAAAGTAATATTTCTATGTCAGCTTGTTGCATGGTCACAACTTCAATGTATGCCCCACTTGGCCATAAGTAAACCAAATAACATAAACACCCTCATATTTGAAGCTTCAAAAGTTCCTACTCAATGTACCATTTAACCACATACCTTCTCTTACAGGTTTATTGAGGTCAATTCTAATGTAGACGTTAACAAATGATGGCCTCTACATGTCTACCATCCAACCATCTGATTGTATTGACTTACCAGTAGCATTAGCAATCCAAAGAATATTCTTTGGGTTCCAATAAACAAGGATGAGTGTTGGAAAATGGACACACATAGGATCACATATAATTGTCACAGAGCTTGGCCTAAAAGATTTTGTCTAGATGTCCAATCAAACTACCAATCTAGCTACCTACCAAGGCCCATCGAACGACACTTAGTCACTATCCATTATAGACTCAAAATGTAGATAAAAATAACAATAACATAAATCTAAGACCCAAAGACTACTACGGTGCCTCCATCTATGATGTAGTACTCTTGTAATTAATTAAAATGGTAATTGACTTCCATATGGCGATATATCATGTAGTACTTTATATGATACTTTATGTGATACTACAAGATTCACATCGTGCCCCTTGGAGGCTTGCTTAGGTGCAATGTTGAAATGCCTCACATTGGCCATCACAAATGTTATATGGTCTAATATTGGAATTCTAATAGTTTGCCCTTTCAACAAATTGTCATGATCCATTAACACCAAACCCTATGTCACAGTAAATTGATCCTCATAAACCCAAAGATGTCACACATGATTCAAAAATTTTGCTTGCTTTCTCACATCCATTATTAGAGAGATACATATTGTAACTCTATATTCAAGCTACAACTTTTACTTTTTGTACCCTATTCATCACTTGTTATGGAGTCACTCTATTGCATGACTTGCCTTCTTCCTTAATAGAATTGTGGCAAGTTGCAATCTACAAAGGGAAATGTGTATGACAAAGAGGCCCTTGGCAAAGCATAAGTTAGATGGTATAATATGCACTATGGTTTGTGCATGCATGGCTATGGCCCAACCTATAAGCTATGGTAGCTATGCTCATGATAGAGAATTGGGCACGTTGTAGCACTATGTTCATGTGTGGTAACTAGTCTTTGTCTACCATTCTACATCCCTTGCACATGTCTTATTGGTATAACAAAAGTGTAACTTTGATTTAGAGAATTTATGTTGCAAGCTGTTTACCTAAGGATAAGGTGATTTTTTATTTGGAGACTTGCCCTCTTGGTAGAAGTATTGCAATAAGCAATCCACAAGGCCCAATGTGTAGCATGATGTGATAACATCATAAGATGTTTCTATATTGCACTATCCATTATGATCATAGTAATGATTTTGAGTGAATGTCATTAACATTCACATTTTGTTGTTAGAGGTGAAATTCTTAGATATATGAAAGACAAACCACGATGAAATATTTGCCAAGGATGTTTTTATTAATGAAGAATAAATGGTTGGCACCTAAACACAATCAAATCTCTTGCTTGTGTGCACCAAAAATGATTATAACCAAGGATAAGCAATAGTTACTCATTGGACTCTATAATCACCTCATGAGAAATCCAATTCTTAGGGTTCCTCCATAAAGTAATGGTCAAAGCCTAAATCATACTCTCTTTAAGGTGGTCCATACATAAAATCATTAAAAAGATAAAGTTGAAGAGATTTGAGAAGGACCATTCCCAAGTCTAAAAAAATCACACGAAAGTGTATGATGAGCAACCTAGTCTGTAGACTATTACCTTGGCACTTTAGGTGAGATAGATTGAATGGCTTCCCAGACATATGCAACCAAACTATGGTAGGAACTATTGTTTGCTTTTTACAAACCTTGGTAGTTAACTACAACAATAACTATAGTGTAATCTAATTCAAACACCACTACCTTCACTTTAGGAATTAAAATTCTCAATTCCATTACTTCAAGAATAACAATAATTTTCTTCATAAAAGTTGAGATGAAACAAAAGTTTATTCTAAAATAGTAATAGGTTTGTTTATGTCATCCTGTTGAATAATTCCAATTCTAGCATTCAAGTCATCTTGCACAGCTGTGTTGCAATTGAATTTAATTAAACTGATTGGAGGAAGATTCCAATGAGGTAGTAAATGGCCCACTAAGGGCTCCACAACTCTTTCTTGACATGACTATATAGTTGTACCAAGTAGTATCTATATTGCAAACATTCCTTCATGGTGTATTTGAATTGAATACCTTTTCCATATGTGCCTGCAAATTCTTACCATACCAAAGGAGGACGAAAGATAAACTTGCAACAACAATGGAGGACTAAAGATAAACTAGCATAGTTGACTAGTTTAGAAATTGTAATCACTCATGCATTCATAGATATACAGTTTATGAGCTCAAAAAAGGAACTCATATACTGTAGTTATTCCAACAAATTTAGCCCAAAGAGAATATCGAATCCAAAGTAGCAAATTAGTTAGGAATAACTTTTGAAACTTTTTTTATTCCAAACCCCATACCCATTAAGCAGCTTTGCTACATATTTTTGATTCTTCACATCTATGTTAAGATAGGTTGGTCAAGTAGCAATAGGAACGATGCAAAGATAATTATCCAAACAAAAGGAAAAACACTGAGTACATGAGCGACTGAACCCACAAACAATATTCTGGAGAAATAACTCACCTATAGCATTTTGAAAACAACACTAAGTACCAGGTCGACAAACAATGAATAGTAAGTCCACTGTAATCCATATATCGAGTTACCATTTCCTAATAGGTATAATGTATTATGCTATAGTCTCATGAACAACGGTACTTGTGATGACGAATAATTTCAACTCTACAATACTATAGCTAAGAATTAATGTGTGGGCTAAGTAATAAGAAGGAATAGTAGTAAACATTGAGCTAATCATGAAAATCTGGCATATCGTAGTGGCCTTATCATCCATCTTGCCCTACTTTTCAATATGATTAAAATTGAAATTGAAGCCTTTTTTCTAAAGTTTGGTTATTTCAATTAGTATTCTTAGATATTTCAATTAAATGGCTTTTTTATATGTAGCTTTTCTACAATAATCTTCTTAAACTTGTAGTGCATCACCTTGCTAAATAACAGTCTTCATTTGTTTAAATTTGTTACCTCATATGAGTGATGCCCATACTACAAAATTTCTTCATTGTAGCATACGTTATAGGCATTTAAATCATGATTTCACTAAAATATAAGAGTTGGGCAATCATAGGGGAGGAAAGTTCAATCTTGAACCAAATAGAAGTAGCATGATCAAGTTAACTCTAAATAAGCCATAAGAGGTACTCTGACAAAATAGCAAAGAGGTGTGGTGAGAGAGGACATCCCTGCTTATGACCCCAATTTGCTTTGATCCACGGTAGATGGATATCATTAAACACAATCCCAAATCTTGGTGCAATGAAATAGGCCTTAATACAACTACATCAAAGTGTAAGGAACCATAAATGCGTAATCATATCTATCACAAATTTCTAATTTACCTTGTCATAAGCCTCACTCACCTTGAATTTTAGCTTAATCAGACCTTCTTTTTAAGTAGATCGGTGCAAATAGGTAGTGATTTCATATTCTAAAAGAATATTATTCGATATACCATTTCTTAACACAAAAACAATTTGCTCTTAAGTAGTGATCTTCAGAGGCCCCACCTTTGGTCTAGCCACAAAAATTTTAGTCATTACATTGCAACAAATTGCTTAAGTTAGGATACTCTTTGAGCTTTAGAGACAAGTATGATAAGTGTGTTTTTTCCATCCTTTTGAAATGAAGCTATCTTTAGAGAATTATTTTACTACTATAATAATGTCCATGTGTGTGATCATTTGATAACCATGCATGACCCCAAATGCGAAGAAATCCATTCCAAGGGATTTATTTCGTTTTATAGACATCACCTTAAATATGATCCCATAATCACTAAGGGACAAAAGTGTAGCTACATGTTCACTATTAATAGTTCTCTAAGGTTGGAAGGGTAGAGGAGGCTCAAACTACACTTGGCTACACCACTCTTATTGAAATACTAGATAAAATTTCTTTAATCTAAGTTAGGGAAGCCATTACTTCCCTGATATCTTTTCTAAGTTTGTAGTTATAGTTTCACTTGGGAAAAGAGGTAGATGCCACCAAGGAAAAAATGAATGCTTTGGTCCCCATGTTTGGCCTAATTAAGCTTATCACACTACCACCACTATGCTTCTTCTAAAGCCATGGTTGTGTAATAAAAAGTAATACATTTTGCTAAAAGATCATGCTTTGACTTATCTAAGTTGTTTATTGGTTATTTAAGCTCAAGTTCCTAAATTTTCTAGTCCTATAGATGAGGATACTAAGAATGTTTATGAAGTTTTGTTACACAACCATTTCTTTAATGCTATCTAAAGTAAAAACTACGTACAAATCTCACACGAGAGTAAATTATGGTAGTAAAAATAAATTTTATTATTTTAAATACATTTCTTTCTCAAAAATAAGTTTATTTTTATAGAAAACTTTGATTATATATTATATATATATATTTATATATATATATATATATTATTTCTTTAATGATATAAAAAATAAAATTAAAATAAAAATGAGAAACAAAAATGTTTATGTAGTTCAAATCAAACTAGAATCTATGTCCACCCCTAACCAAGGATAAGAAACATACCACTAAGAAAAGGCTAAAATGTGAGACTTTTTCTTAAGGTTCATCTCAATCAACTAGCTTTTGTAGATTCAACAATAACCCTAGCTTTAACAAGTTTAATGTTAGACTTTGGCAAATGCTAGGCCACCCAACCCGAGAGAAAACGAAAAATACAGCAAGATAAAAAAATTTGTTAAATATGTGGAATTGTTTATGCTTGTTGATCAATTGAACAAGGTAAAAATAGATTAAATTTAGAAGATAAATAAGAATTTGAAGGTTTATATGTGCAAGGCTTAAATGAAAAAATTTGACAATTTAAGTAGAATTTGTAGTTACTTCTAGTAGAATTTACACTAGTAGAATATTGAGGAGCACCTTGTTGAGATCTTAGAGATTGATTCTTGTTTATTAGTTATTCTATTTATAATGGTTTTGTATTTACAAAAAAACTTTTGATTATAACTGCTAGAAAGTGTAATAAGCTATTTGAAAAGGTGTAGTCAAACGGCTCAAAAATCCTTTATAGGCATGTTAAAATAATTTTTTCAAAATGGCTAATGCAATGACTAAGTAATTAGTCATTAGGAAAGATGGACTATGGATAATTTAAGTAAAGCAAAAGTGTGCCATTTTTGGCAAGTAATGGAAGCAATGAACATATTCACAATCCTTAAATAAGTAGGAAGCCTCAATTGTTTTAATGAGTAAAGCAAAGGAATCTATGTTCCAAGTGAGCAACATATGGTAAGAAAAACTAGAGTTGTGGGATGAATTAAAAGCTAGATTATTATGTGTTGCTATATGCTAACCAAAGTCCCATAAAGGCTACTAGTCAATTAAGACAGTAAGATGGTGGTTATGAAAGTTGAAATTTGCTAAGGGATGTGTAACAATTTGGCAAACTAATCAATTATCCCAAATAATGAATAATGCTTAAATGTGTCACTCACATCTTTTGTCAGTGCAATTCAATGCCTTAATGAGTAGAAGGGTACAATGGCCACTAAAAAATAAAAAAAGAATGCTACATGGAGCATCACTGATTTAGATCTTGGTTATAGTAACAAACATTCAAATGATAACTTTGAATGCCAAAGGGTTGAAAGGTTCCATGTGAATGACACTTGCATATGTGTTAGTCGATGCTATGAGATGGGGGAAACTTTTTGGAGAGTGTTATTTGACATGAGCATAAAAATGGACTTTAGTTAAAATTCTTGAGTTGGGATCTAATAGTCAATGACAACTTTATGTGGTCTAAATGCATCAATAAGGGCAAAGAATTTTTATCGTTTCTTCTTAATAGCATTACAACCATAGAAATTACTTAGCTAGTGGTAGAGGAAAGAGATTGGATGAGCACCGCATGTTGAGTGGTGTTCCATGCACCCAAAGTGACCAGTTAAATTTCAAATGGCCAATTGCCTTCCATGCTAGGTCATACTCATAAAAAAACCTAGTCTCCAAGGTGAACAACCTCTAGTCAATGGATCAATGTAAATAGCAAAAGTTTGCAAAATGTGTTTATATCTTTGGGAAAAGGAATGGCTATATAGTTTAGGCATAGGGTACCAGTATCGATCCCATCAACTGTTACTGGATTGCTCATGCTACTCACATGATGAGAGTGGATCAATGCACGCTGGCTAGGGGACGAATTTAGTGAGATCCCTACTAAGGCTATCTCCATGCATCAAACAATTCGCTGAAAATCGGTACAAGCATGAGAAATCCAACTTGTGCGTTATTCACCACAATCTTTACATGTAAGGTTGTTTCATTGGCTCCACAATACTACAAATATGATTATGATAAAGGGCTACATGCATTACAAAATTGTGCATGTGTGGCAAAGAACGACATGCATCATAACACTGTGCATGTGGTGAAAGAAAGTTTGCTTGCACCCAACAACATCTAGTGCATGTGGCTGGTCAACCTTCAAATGTGTAACTTTATTTGGGAATTTTATGCACTGCATTCTACAAGCGCATTGATAAGGTTGTGTTCTGTTAGGAGACTAACCATCTTTCTTAACAAAAAAGTTGCATTTGTAGTCCTTGAGGGGAAAAATGCTATGTAGTGCATCCAACAACAAAGTGAATTTTAGATGGTACAATATGTGCTAGGGTTTGTGCATGGTTAGTTGTAGCCCTAACTGAACACTATTACTACTACGTGTGATAAAGCATTGGGTGCACTGGAATAGTGTGTGCATGCATGATGACTTGACACATGTGCCTTACAAGATTCTGTGTAATTGTTGGTGCCCATAATGTGTAACATTGTTTTGTGATTTTTAGTGCTGCAAGATGCTAGCACTTGGAGAAAGTGATGTCTTGTTGGGAGACTTGACCCCATCCTCTTTAATATTGTCACAATAAACAATATGTAAGGGGAGATGTGTGGCATGCCGTGGCTATGGTGATGTGAAATTTGAATGGTGTAATATGCATTCATGATTTTGCATGCAGGGCTACACCTATATTTTTTTGGGTGTAGCAACGAATTATGCATGTTGTGGCACTATGTTCATGTGGGAAGTTAGTCTGTGCATGCCCACATCCATCCTTCAAGAGATGTGGTTGGCACCCATAAATTGCGACCTTTTCATTTCAAATTTTTAGCACTACAAGCTACTTGTTCTTGGACTAGGTGTTGCCCTATTGGAGGACAAACCTTCTTCACTAGTAAAATGGTCAAAATATGTAAGCGACAAGAGGTAATTGGTAGCATGATGCAAATCGAGGTGAAGTAGAATTTTGATGGAGCACTATGCAATAAGGTTTGTGCATGCTTAGCTACAACCCTCACTATGCACTACTATAGTTACTAGTACAATAGCACCCTTTGTGTAGTATAGCATAGTGGACTCATGTAATATTGCACTTTCCATGTGCATGGTATTGAATTGATTGCACACGCATTGGCTAGTCCGTGCACTCTACATCCTCTAATGTGTATAGTTGGTGGGGTTCCACAATGTGTAACATTGTTTTTGGAATTTTTAACAATACAGACTACTGAACATTGATATTATATTACACTATTAGGAGACTTGCCTTCCACCTTGACAAAATTGTCACAATGTGCAATCTACAAGGGGCAATGTGTGGCATGATTTGGTTTGTGGTGAAATTAAAGTTGGATGTTGCAATATGGACAAGGCTTGTGCATGCTAGCCTATGTCACTAATTGTGCACTACAACATTGTGCATGTGCCTAACAACCAGTCCATGTAAGCCTAGCAGCACCCTATGCATGTGGCTGGTGTCACCCATAAACTGAGACCTTTTTTTAGATTTTTAACAATGTGTGTAGCTAGTGCTTTGATAAGTTGATGACCTATTAGGAGACTTATCTTCATCTTTGATGGAATTCTCACAATATGGAATCAAAAGGTTTAATGTGTGATGTGGTGTGCCCAAAAACCTTGTGGCAGTTGGATAGTGAAATTCATGCTAGTGTTTGTGTAGGATTTATGATAGCCCTAGCTTCATGTTGTTGTAGCAATGCATATGGTAGAGCATTGGGCATGTTTTAGCACTAACAATAGACTATTCACTTGTGGGTAGCATGTGCATCATTCCCTTCACATCCAATGCACACACCATTAGGTCTAGCTAAGTGTGTCTTCTTTTCGTATTTTTAGCACTATAAGCTTTTTTTGCATGGATGAAGTGATTCGATTTTAGGAGACTTTCCTTCCTCTTCAAAAGAATGATTCCATAATGCAATCTACAACCAACAATGACTGACACATCATAGTTTTTGATGAAACAAAAGTTGGATGATGTAAGATGCACTAGGGTTAGTGCATGTTGGCCTTTGTTGTAACCACTCACAGTAGCCTACTATTCGCATGAGCTCTAATCATTTTGTATGCAGCCTGCTACCTGTGTGCATTGTTGGTGGGGACTAAAAAGTGTAACATTTTTTTATAATTTTTAGATTATACTTTACTAGTGCATAAATAAGGTGATGCCCTATTGGGAGACTTTCCTTCCTCCTTTATTGAATTGTTGCAATATGCAATATGCAAGAAGCAATGTGCTTCAATGTGCAATTGATTGTGCCGTCCATGGTGGATCAGAGCTTGGATGGTGTAATATGCACTAGTAGTTATGCATTCTTGGCATTATACCTAAAAATATACAATAGTCCGCTATATGCATGCATAGTAAGAAGTTCATGTAAGGCCCCTTCGTGAAGTTGGTGTATCCCACAAAGAGCAACTTTCTTTTTTCATTTTTAGTGCTACATGCTTTTGGCACATGCATACGATGATGCCTTATTGAAAGGCTTGCCTTCTTCTTTAACTTAATTGTCATAACATGCAATCTACATAAGGAAATGTGCAACTTGGAGCATTATGCACTAGGGTTTTTCATGCTTGGCTTTAGGTCAAGCCGCATTCCTCAATAGTTATGTATGTGACAAAAACATGGGTGTCCTGCAACACTATGCTCATGCATGGCATGCACTCCATGTGTGCCTTACTGCATCCTTTGCTCATGACTTTTTAAGCCCTTCAATTGTAATGTTTTTAGATGTTTTGCACTACAAGTTGCTGGAATATGGATTAATTAATGCCCTATGAGTGGACTTATCTTATTCTTTAAGAAAATTGTTCTAATAAAAAATCCTTATGGGCAAATATGTGGTGAGGCATGGATAGTGGCAAAATAGAAGAATTCAATATGCACTTGGATTTATCTATGCGAGGCTACAGCTCTAACCAGATGCTATAGAACTGTGTGTGTGGATGAGCACTCAAAGTGCTGCAATAGTATTCATGCCTGATAGTACACCTGCACACTTGTAGAAGCTACTCCACTTGCACCTTGCAACATCATGATTTTGCATGAATTTGGGCCCACAAAGTGTAAAAAGTTTTAGTATTTTTGACAATGTTGGTTACTCGCTTATGTTAAGGTGATGTTCTATTGTCAAACTTATTGTTGTGCATTTTAAAAGTGCCATTTTTCTTCTTTGTATAAGGCATTTTTCAAGTGCAATTTTCTCATGTTGTAATAAAAGTTAAATAGCGATAGGTGCACTCAACAATGTCCTCATCATCTATGCTCCTACCTTTCATGGTGCAATGTTTGGTGGCATCTACCTGACCAATGTGGTTGGTTTCTTCATTAGTGACATTTTGTACCAAAAACACATAACTCTTTTTGACCATTGTCATAGCTCGAAATTGTTACTACATGAATGAAATGTCTCTTTAATTGGGATCTAAAATTGTTGGCTCTCTGAGTAGTCAATGGGGGACCTCCAATATGTGTCAAATTAACAATGCTTATTCTCGATCAAATAAGTGACTCCCTAAAGCATACCTTAATCAGGCTAAGCAATTTTTGTTTGTCATACCAAGAATTGTCTTACATGGCCACTATAGCACTTCTATATGTACCTTTTATGCAACCACATAAATTACCCACATAAAACACTTATTGGATAGGATGACTTCTTCTTAGAGTGGATACATAATTGGTATGTTCATTCAAACCCAATTCACTATTTTGTAACATCAATTTTTCATCTTCCCAATATGTCATTAGGTTTCTATGCATTTCCATTATTAATGCACCACACAACCCTGAAGAAGAAGCCTCAGTGTCCTTAGACATATTCTCAAAATACCTAGCCTGATCTGACTGTGATTCTTCCATTAATGGAACTATATTTTCCCCACACTTCATTGAATTTTTCTACAAATGTTCATCAAAGGTCTTACTACAATGATAATCCAAAAATCCAAAATGCTAACATTAAGTTTGTTAGGCTCAAAAGTATCACTATCTGAATTCTAAATATTGTAGCTGGCCATCCATCATGGGAGTAACTACACCAAACTACCTCTTATTGTTTTTGTATTCTTACAAAATTTATTTCCTCTCATACATTATTGCACCACACTATCTACTCAGTGCATTATGAATTCTAGATCAATTTCAAAATTCTTCTAAAAATAAAATCAAACATCGAGATGCCCAAACTCTTCTCTTAGAATCTATTAGAACCAAACTTTGCCACATCATCTCCCCTTCTACATAGTTTCTCCACCTCCATCCACCATATTTGTTCTCCCTCCTTCTATTGCTAATGATGCCTTCTACTCATCCATACATCACCATGACCAACAATGCCTTACATGAGTTTGTAATTCACTAATAATGGCTTCTAAAATTCTTTGGGTTCCTTGATAAGGAAATGGCTAAAGTCTATATCATACTCTTCTTAAAAAGCTTCATAAATAAAATGAAAAAAATACTACATTGATATAGTTTCTGAAGTGTCGTTCCCTAATCCGAAACAATTTCACACAAAACATTGTGATGCACAACACAATTAGCTCCATTTTTGCCTTGTCACTTTATGTGAGATATGTTGAAAGACTTCATACCATGCACATATATAATATCACTGTGATAAATACTCTTGTTCATTGTAGATGCATGAAATAGGTTCACTTCAGTAGTAACTATTGTAGAGTACAATTTGATCCCTACTACGTGGATATTTTTGAAGTAGCATTCTAAGAAGCTCCATTTCTTCAAGAATATTAGCAATCTCCATAGCAAAAATTAAACTTGAAATCTAGGTTTTGCCAGTAGTAATAATATGCCAAGTCATCTTGAATAACTATACCAATTCTAATATTTAGATTATCTTGTACTGCTAGATCATAATTGAGTCTAACCTAAACTATTAGAGGAGTCAACTAATAGTTAACAAACAAGTTCTGAAGGCCATCAGAGCTCTTGTTGGATATGATTAAAGAAATGGAACAAGCAGCATCAGTAAAATGAATAATTATTTATAGTGCAGCCAAATTGAGCAACTTGTCCACATGTGCTTACAACCTTCTATTAAGCCAAATGTGATATAAAATTGAAGCAGCAAATTTAATGGAATAAGATGCATTTCGGACCCAATTACTCAACACCATCAACCTAAGAAGCTTATTTAAAAAATTAAATTTCTCATTGTTTGCTCCATTGAGCATGAGAGTAGTGTTTTCAAAGCTATTAGAACAAAATTCCACTATCATATGGCATTCCCATAAGTTATGCTTCATATCCTCTGTTACATTATTGCTTCATGGATAGAGAACTGACATCTTAGTCCCTATTCACACAACCAAGACCAAGTAGAAAGCCAATTCAAGACATAATCTCCACGTGAAGACAATAACGCAAGTCTACAACTACAATTTTCAAACCCATGTAACCTCCTCTATTATTAAATTATGGTCAATATACTTGCTATTGTAAAGGACTTTTGATTCTAATAATGTTACCTCAATTTATTTGAAGTACAGCACATCCCTTTCATTTGATTTGGCTCAAAGGGAATGCATAATCAAAAATGCCAAAAGAGGCACAAATAAATTTTGTAACATATCATGGTCTTACATACTATGCTCATTCACTAGCTTTGCAACATGAAAAATGCAAGCCAATTATCTGACAAGAGTGAAACTAAATTACCTTTAGTAATATGCCAAATCATATTATCAATTCTCCAAACTACTACAATACTGAGTAACTTACATGTATGCGATGCATCACATGACTTATAGAAGGTACTATTTGTCATAAAATAGTTAGATCTAAAAGCTTGAACACATAAACTATCTTCTACAATGCTTAATGATCAATGCTATTAATCATTTTGGCAAACTATGGATTCTACACCCCATATAAAGAGTCAACAATTCCCAATAAGCATAATGTAGTATGCTACAAAACATTTCAACTAATCCGTATGTACCTTCACCTAAATTTCTCCAAATGAATTATAATGCCACTAAAAATTAAAGAGTGGGCTAAGTAATATGAAGGAATAGTAGTGAATGCTATGTTGATCATCACAATATGCCCTATCATCGATAATGACATCGTCCTCCATCTTTATACAATTTTTAACTCAATCAAAAATGAATTTGAACACATTTTTTAAATTTTAGTTTCTACAATAGGTTTCCTAAGATATTTAAGTTAAACATCTTAACTTAGATAATTCTCCTACTATTACCTTCCTTTGCTTCCATTTAATCCCCTTACTAAATAATACTCTGTATTTATTAAGATCAACCACTTAGCTAGAGTGTTGCCTATAGTACTTCTTAATATCTTGAGCAATAATCTTAGTAGCACAAGTTATGCTATGAGTATATTATCAAACATAGCATGGATAAGCACAAAAGCAGAATGTTGTATTATTATAATATCAGGAAGCACCATCTTTAGTTATTTAAAGGTAGGTCATAACTTTGTAGATCACATTGCAAAGTCTAATGGATTTGAATTATTCTATATTAAGAAGAATTTTGCACTTTAGGTATATGAATGACAGACATGTCTTTCCACTATTTGGGTATACAACAATCCTTAAAAAAGTATTTCACAATTATGATAATATTTGTTTGGATGATGTTCCAATAGGAGTGTATAAACTCAATCAACATGCCATTCATTCCAAAGGCTTTATTTCTTTTGATAGAAAATGCATCATTTCTTATCACATCATCACTAATTAGAGCAACAAAAACTATGATTGCTAACTATTGATAGTTCTCAAATACTAGAAAGGCAACAAGGTTCATATTTCCAAAAATTGCACCACTTCTAGGTAAAAAATTACATGAGGATGTCTTTAATATAAGTTGTGAAAGTTACTAGTTACCCATTATCATTTTTATGATGATGTATACGATTTTTGTTGTACAAAGAAGTTTTTGTTACCTGAAAAATATGTTCATTTTGATCCCCAAGGCTAGCCCAATGAAGCTCAACACACAATCACTATGCTTCTTCTAAAGTCATAGTCGTATGGTAGGAAGCAAAACATTATGCCAAAAGATCATGTTCTAGCCTAGTAAATCCACTCCTTTATTTCTTAAGTTGAAGCTCCATATTCTCCTCTTCTAACTGGCAAGGCTTATAAGAAATATTACCAAGCTGAGCAAAAGTTGATTTCTTTAATGTTGACAAAGCTCAACTAATTTTGATGGACAAACCATCGATTGAGTTTCCTTTAATAGTTCTTTTCCAAGCTTCCTATACCACATTAGTTGAATGTGGAAATGATAGCCATATGTTTTCAAACTTGGCTATGTTATTAGTTTTATTCAATGTCAACTACCAAAACAAAATAAACAAATGGTAATTGTTTGAGCTGGTATGAGACAAATGTTTCACTATGGCACTTGAGGATGCTTGCACACTATCAATATTGATAAAAGCACTATCCAATATTTAATATATAAGAATTGTCTCTACGTTGTTATCACACCGAGTGAACTCATTCCCAATAAATACCAAGTTAGATCTAGATCATGAATGAAGCTAGAGAACCCATACTGAGCCTATCTTCTATTGATTTTTTTCTCCTTGTTTCTCATTCTATATAACTAGGCATTCAAATCCTCTATAAAAATCAATAATCCACAGAGCTTTGTTGATTCATTAATTTGGTCCCAAGCTACCTAATGGTTAAAATAATCTTTTGATGTATACACAACACAACACTACAAAGTATCATTGACATTAGATCTCATTACATAGTAACCACCGATGATGATGTATCCATAATATAAAGCTCAACTCAATGCCTCCATAAAGTTATAAATACCTTATAACAACCTTATCAAAGATGATTAAAGAAGTTCAAATTCTTACGTAAAAGCTGATCCACCTCATGCCTATAAACATTCTCCTCTTATGTTTCCAAAAAAGCAACTACGAACACCTAACTTTCCCTTACCAAGTGTAACAAGTAGCTATAGGACTTGTTAGAATCACTTAAATGTTCCATACTAATAATGAAATTACATAGAATATATCTAAGAATTTCACATCTTCTCTGTGTCATTTTGATTCATTTGTTAACTGTAAACATTGGAGAGATTTTCAAACATGTTTATCACCAATTTTAGAAAAAAATTAAAATTACTTGTCCCCACCCCATAAATGTTGTCATGCTTGAGCAAAACATGGACCTTATCCATCAAGGTCAACACCAAGCAGGTAATGGAATACTACCAAGTTCTGTACCAAGTGAACTTCACATCATTAGTGGCAAAATAGCAGTATGAATACCCTCTCTACCATTGACAACAATTCCTTAAATTCAAGACAAGATAAAACCTTGAATAATACCTGATATAATTTGTAAGTGAATCTAGTAACAACAAAACCATCAATAGTTCCTTAAACATTATGGAGTAAAAGAGGCCAAAACCCCATACTTTACTAATTCTAGTAGTCCTCTATAGTACCACCATTATTTATATTTTGATTTTCAAAAATGTCAACAAGAATAGTCCCCCATTATTCATTGTTATTTTCAAAAACATTCCCAATTTTATAATATAATGGCTTTGCCTCATTCACTATCTATTAGGCTTGGGACTTTTACCTCCATCCATGTACTTATTATTGTGATCAATTTTATAGCTAATGCAACTGACATCCCTAAGGATTCATCCTCATTATCCTCAAATGAATTATAACCTAGTAGGAAATGTCTAACTATAATGCTTCAATTTATCTCGCAACATTGTTTCCTCTACTTCTCCATGCTTCACCATAGCTTACTAGAGTTTAAACAACAAAAAAAACTTGGGATCCAAATTATTAAAGAATCATCTCTTATAGGGTTCTACACATCTTAACTGATTGTTAGTGTCTGGGTAGTTGCTTTGAGCTACCCGTTATTTTTTTGCATTATTTCTTAATGTAGTGGTCACCATTAATTACTACTCCTCAAAGAGTATTCAGAGAGATCTAGATTCCATATCCATTTAAGAGTTTTCTAAAAATAAAATAAAGCATCAAGAACACGCAAGCACCCTCGAGTGAGATGAGAACTCCAACCAGAAATAGAATTTGGTCACACTTCTCCCCTACCTCCATATTACATCACTTACTTCCACCACTTTCTTCCACCCACCTACTACTGTTATTGATACCATTCACATGGATTAATGTCATGTTCCAACCACCCATACTCCACCAACATCTATATGCTACCAAGTTCTCCAACATCTCAAATGTCTCAAACGTCTTTGAGTTCCCCCATAAAGAAATGGTCAAAGCCTTCAACATGCTCTCCTTAAGGAGCTTCATACGAAAAATTAGAAAACTGATAATGCTATAGTAGTTTGGGAAGGGGCATACCCCTATCCCAAAAAACCTCATATAAAAGTATGGGACTACATAATTACTTTGATGCTTCAAGTGGGATAGTTTGAAGGACTACATACATTGCATAAACTTGATAGCACATTGATACTCTTACACATAATAGACACAAGCTATTGGCTCACATTTTTAGTGGCTATTATAGAAACTGATTTGATCTCCATTATACCAATATTTGGGAATAGCATTCTAAAGAGCTCCATAGATTCAAGAATAGAAATATTTGCCATGAACAAAATGGAACCTATTATCCACGTTCTACCAGGAATAATAATAGTCTTGCCCAAGTCATCCAAAATATCTATAAGTGTTCTTGCATTAAGATTATCTTAAATAGTTGCTTTTCAATTGAGCCTAAAACAACTTCTTGGAGGTGCCCAATATGATGTTACAAACAACCCCTGATGTCTACTAGAACTCTCACAACATGGGGTTGGAGAAAGGGAACATGTAGCAATAGTAGCAATAGAAAACTAAATATTGCTTTGAAGTGCAGCTAGATAGAGCACCTTGCCCAAGTGTGCTTGCAAATTTTGATTAATCCATTGGTGACATAATGCTAATGCAACAAATTTAATTGCATGTGATGTAATTGTCATGTTAATATTTACCATCATCAAACTAAGCAGTTGACTTAACAATTAAAATCATTGTTGTAAGCCCAATCAAAGATAAGATTAGTGACTGCGAAGTTGCTCACCTAGAATTCCTTTACCTTATGACATTATCATAATCATAAGCAATTCTAAACATCTTCTTCTAGCTTACCACCCATGGATAAAGCAGATATGTCCTAGAACCTCTTGCACAAATCTAGAAGTAATTCGATAGAAAATTCAAAATTAATACCCATATGAACTCAATAACCTAAGGTTATAACTTCAATTTTCAAATCTATAAAGCATCCTCTTTTATTAAATTTTGTCCCATAAACATGTTGTAGATGATTTTTTATACTAGCACCATCTTCTTACTATGACTAAAATTCAACACATTCTTTTCATTTAACTTAGAAAAAGGGGAATGCATACTTCAAAAGATCGAAGTTGGGCCAAATTAATGTTGTGTCTTATCATGGTCCCACATACCATGCTTCTTAGTCAGCTCTACAAAATATATTAGATGTTCCACTTCCAAGTTAATATATGTAAGTGATAAGGCTATAAAAAGAAGCTAAGGCAATCATCTAATAAGAATGAGACTTCCTTACCCTATTTCGAAGAGAGATATGTATGGCCTATGTATGGCTTAGCATTATGATAATCTAATACAATTTTTCTTAGCATTCTTGCCATTATGATAATGCTTACTTATTAGAGAATTACACTCCAATGTATGGCTTAGCCTTCTTACCAGAATTGCTAAGCAGTTTAGTATGTTACATATGGCCTATTGATAGTTGAGCCTAAGATTTAGAAGAGGACTCAAAAAGCCACCTACGAAAACTTACTCCCAATCATTATGGATAATGCTTGCATGCTCTATCTTACCATAGCTACTGATGCAGTGTTTGTTGATGCCTACTCACATATAGTCATTGCTTCATCTTTGAGAAAACAAGTTGATAGACCATGGGCATTCTTCTTTTAGGCATCATTGCTCTATCAAGCTTTTGTTCATCGCAAAACAATCCCCACTACTACCCCCTAGGAGTCTAGGTCGTGTCTTAGTCCTTGTGTGGTTGATCATCTACTCGGACCTACTATTGATTCATAGCCTTGGTAAGCTATTACCTCACAAAATAAGGATTCAGATCTGAGCCCCTCGGGTGGATTCCTTCTTTTGCTCCTCAGCCTACAGTGTATTAGCAATCATTTCAAGCAGTTGTTCCCCACTCAAGGTTAGTACATGTGTGTTACTCATCCGTTCACCGTTGGAATCACCACTTCTCATCTGTCTTGCATGTGTTAAGCTTGTTGGTGACATTCATCATGAGACAAGATATAACTCTTCATTAAATTTAAAGTTTCATTACTTATAACTTCCTTATTTATAAGAGAAGCTAATTTCAAATTTTCATTTTCAGATCAAAGTGAAGGCTTGCAACTCTACACTTCATCATACATCAATCATTTTCAGATACTTTAAAATCATATTTAGATACATCAAAATCATATTCAAATTCTTTAAAATCATATTCATATACTTTATAATACATCAATTATATTTAGATTCTTCAAATCATATCTAATTACTTCAAAAATATTCAAGTACTTCTTAATACATCAATCACATTCATATACCTCAAAATCGTAATCAGATACTTCATAATACATCAGTCATTATAAGATACTTAAAAATCATATTTAGATACTTCACAACACAATATATAGAATCATACAATACAAACATCCCCACCTTATCACATTAACACCATAGGCTATTTTATTGATACCCAGGCAATCACGAGGGGGCAAGTCAAAAAAGAAAATCTCAAATAAGGTTTAGGGATAATCATGCTCGAACTGGTCGCTTCTCCCACGTCAAGGTGACACTCTACCACAGAGTTATATCCCATGCTAATCTCTGTGAGAAATAAAGCGAACAAATACGAATAAAGAACTAAGACTAATCTAATTAAAAAATCAATTAAAAATTAGAATGTATAACAAAATAGTCTAAATAAAACATTGAATAAATCTAAATCAAAATAATAATACTAATAGAATAATAGTAATATATTAACAACAATAGAGCAATATAATAAATAATAGATATTTAATAATGCATAGATAAATAAACTAATCAAATAAGCTAAATAAAATAATAGATGAAATAATAGAACAGAAGAGGTGTAATAGAAAATAAAAAGATATAATAGAAAATATAATTGATAAAATAGAAAATAGAAATCATATAATAGAAAAGAACTATCTTTTCTCTATACTTTTTGCAATGCAACCCTTACATAATCAATCTGATCATACGGAAAATCCTTTAACAAAACATAGGTCATTAGAAGGATCTCGAATTACTCACCAAAGAACAAAAGCAAGGATCTTTCCTATCATCGAATAGATTCCTTTTTGACTAGTGTACAACAACATGGATAGGCTCACACTATCCCATTCATTTTTTTTTCTAATTCAAAATTTTCCTTGTGAGGGATTAGGAAGGCATTCTAAAATGAAAATGTGAATGGATTGGGTTGAGTTACACTTTAGGATGGAGTGGAAAAAGTAAGGAGATTCTCCAATGAAGGAAAGGATCCAATTCTTTTGAAAGAATTGAACGAGGAACTGTATGAGGTGAAAATCTCACATACGGTTCTGTAGAGTGATAGTAAGGGTGACTTTTCTGTCAATTTATACTATCACCCCTAAAAAACAAACTATGCCTCACATAAAGTTTTCAGAGTATGATAGACCTTTGGATTAAAAATCACTACTTATATTGTTGGTATTTTTCCTACTTTACATGAAAAATCTATAGTATTATAAGAAGAGGAAAGGTTAAGGATTTTCCTAGTGTGAGATATCACATTGTTCGACAAACCCTAGACCATGTCAGAGTAGAGGATCACAAAAATGGTGTTCTAGTGCATTGTAGATTCTTATCCAAGACTTGTATCATTTAATGATGTAGTGTTAGAAACATGTGAAGTGTACGGCTAAACCAATAACAAAAGTCTTGAAAGGGGATCGGAGTAGGCTACCTGCATTACAAAAGGTCATCTTTTGAAAGAGATTCGATTCAAAACTACTACATGTCCAAGTTGCCTTATTAGAATAAATTTAGAGGTCTTTCCTTAATTTTTGCATGTGCAATTTTTTTTTAAATGCCTCAACTTTTTTAAGAATAGGTCTGGGTCTAATAGCAATGATACAAAGCACTTCTTTTTACATTAAACAATTTTGGGAACCCAAGGACATGATCATGTGGATGTGTAAAATATAAGATTTCACATCCTACTAAGAAAAGGAAGGAAATAGATGCTTAATTTAGAGGGAAAGTGAGTAAAAAGTACTGCATATTCGATCCCATAGATGCATATTGAATTTTGTGGAATGCTATATTGGGTGAAAGATGATGCACGGCTTGGAGGGAGATTATTGTCATCTTTTGAGATCCACCCTACAATATGGGGTCAAAAAGAAAAACCCAAAAAAAGTGATTATTTTAGCCCTTATCAAGATAAAACTAATTCTTTAACATTTCTAATGTACATTTGATGTCGAGGTGGTGAAAAAAATGTAAAATTTGATTTAATTTATCATCATTTATTAGTTTGCAAGTTAGTTAACTGTATTCTAGAACACAAAAAAATCATTATCATATAATATTATCTATCGAGTCATGAAACAGGCTCAATAAGAAATAAAAAATCCATTATTTGTCTTACGTAAAGAAATACATAGAGCAACTCATGATATAGTAGTCAAGGATCTGTAAGTAGATTGACACGTCAGGTTCCTATTGAAATAGGATCTACATAGGGAAAAGTGATTGCCATTCTTTGGTTATTATGGGAATCCTACAAGCATTTAGGTCAAAATCAAAATATGGCTTTCCATTTAAGTTTCAAAATAATAGATGCTTCCAAAAGCCTTGGCAATGCTATATGCAAAAAGGAAGAGACTCATAGAATGATAGAGGCAAATAGAGATTTTGCACCTTTTATTTAATCTATGAATAGCATCTGTATGGATGCATAGGTTCATGGATCCATACATCTTGATCAAAAAAGAATCAATAGAAAATGAAAGAATTAGAATCAATCTTTCTTAAAATAAACATAAAGGAAAAGAAAGATGAAACATAAATTATGGATAAACTAAGTGATCTTGGGGGATTGCTTAAATGGAGAATTTAATAGAAATATCATGGAATACGGTTTGATCGTGATCCTATTGTTGGGGATTCCATAAATATCTAATTCCAAAAGGAGAAAGTTCAAAATAATTTGGACTTTTTCATAGATTGAATGTAGTTACGAATTCACGATCTGGCTTGTACAAAATGAAAACTTCATTCTCGATTCAATGATTATAAATTTATAACCCCAACCCATTTCCATTTTTGTAGAAAGGTTCTATTAATTCTTTTAATTTAGTAAGTAAAAGGGATCTTAAACTACAAAGTAGACCTAGAAGCTAAAAGAGGTTATCCCAAGCAATTGCAAGAATTTGGTTCATTAGTACTCCTGGTATAGTAGATGTTATCACACCTATAGTCATACTCAATTTGATTGAATTATTTTATCAAAAAGAGATCTTTTCAAATTCCATACGCAAGGGATTCTTTTTTTGTTTGAATAGGACTACTTATGAGCATTCATTTTGTCTATTATATATTGATATATAATAAATATAAAGAATCAAGTTCAATAATGACTGTACAAAACTATGAAAGAGAGGCCTACCTACCATCCACACCAGTATAGATAGAGTTTTCCAAGAACTTTTCATGGAATTGAGAAAGACATATAATTTGGCATCCTTCTGTTATATAGCTTGATATATTCCTCCAGATAATTCAAATTGAAGTAATTTTATTTTTGACTTGAACCTATATGGCATAGTCAATTGATGGAAATACTCCAACACTCCCCTTTGTCTTAAATTTTATAGATTACATTAGATAGATATCATAATCATGGGATATAATTCACTTTCAAGATGAATTAATGGTGAAATGGAAGACATAAGAGACTCAAAAACTATTGCTAAAGGGTATGGAGGTTTGAGTCTTCTTCAAGGCATAATCATAAATAGATAAGATACTCAGCATATCAAAATTAACATGCCAAGTATCTTAATCTTATTTGTTGATACAAAGTATCTCAATGATCCTCACTATTCGAGTGTGAGCTTTGGTAGTCAATCATAGATCATGGTGATCGTTTCTATCTAATGAATGAAGAGTTCATTTGGAAATCATGCACACTATGTGGATCCTACCTAAGTATACAAGTATATGATTAAATTAGTTATTTAATTCAACAAATGATTCATTATTGGAGTAGTTAGAAAAAAACCATTTCAGTGGGCATGCTTTCGATGGACGTTTCATTAGTGAAAATTTTTTGATAGTATTCTAAACTATCTGAATATGATTTTGAAGTATCAAACTTTTTCGTTCAAATGTAAATTTACTCACTCACTCGTAATTGTTGGATGAAGATTTTTTAACATGTAGAAAGTATTGACATTGACTATATATTATATCTAGTTTAGTATTTGTGAACATCTAATTACTCAAATTTAGCAACTAAATTCAGTGTTCTTTGGCTACTGATTCTCATATTTTAAAAGGGAAGCATACTTATTCGATAATTTTCTTTCTAAAAATCTAATAAGTAGAAACATAGGAGTGTAATTGATAACAAGATTGCTAAGACAAATTGCGATATCACTAATTGAAGGTATCACATTACTAAGTAGCTTGCTTGTATGTGAAGCACCATACAAAAAATAGAAACTATTGTTTTTCATAAAATACTTGGATCTAAATGCCTACACCCATAGATAGTCTCTCCAAGCCATACAAGCCTACAATGCATTCAAAACCATGCAACTTACCAAGTCAACAAACTTCAAACTCAAAGGCCTCCACATCTCTTCAAAGCATTAACCAATTTCTTGCATGCATAATGTATAGTGCTCCTAATAGTTAAACCACTCCACAAGTACCATCACATCATCATTAAAAATGTTGTTCAGAAATAAAATGTGGGTTAAGTAATACATAGGAATAGAAATGAGCATTGAGTTAATCATAACAATGTGATTGACCATCGATTGAGAAAGGAACCATCTACTTGACACATAACTTTCTACACTATCAATAACAAATTGAAAGTCTTTTTTCTAAAATTTAGTTATTGTAATAAGTAAAGCTAAATATTTTATTGAATAGCTAGACCAATAAAAAAATTTTCTTGCTATTATTCTATGTCTACAATTTATCACTTATAAAACAATACTCTTGATTTTATAAAATTTATTATCTGAGAAGAAGTGTTGCCCATGCTACTTCAAAATGTCCATAGTGTTTTATGATGCAACATAAGTTGTTGGTGCATGGATCAAAATGTCATTAGCATATACAAAGTTTAGAAAATGTTGGTGAGGAAGGGCCAATCTTGATCTTAATCAAGGTGGCTTGCTTCACCTAGTTCTTTTTCTTTATAAGGCAAGACCCAATCGTAAAAGGTATAGTGATATTGAACACCCTTTTTAAGACCCATGAATATTTTAATCCATAGAAGGTAGATCCCACTAAACATAACCCCAATTCATATTGTAGTGATACAAGTCCTGACCCAATGACACAAAATATTGTAGAACCATAAATGCTTTAGCATATGGTGCATAAATTTCTTATTGACTTTGTCATAAGTCTAGTCCATAAATAGCTTAAGTATCATGAACCCATCTTTAGGAGTAGACGAGTTCATATGAGTAGCCATCTTCTATGCCAAAAAAAAATATTATTTGATATAGCACAATCAAGCACAAAAGCTACTTACTCCCTTGGAATAAAATCATAAAGCACCATCTTCAATATACCCACTAATATATTTATAAAAACTTTGTGTATCACATTGCAAAGCTTGATAAGTCTAAACTATTTAGGATTTGAAGTACCTAGTACTTTAAGAATTCAAATTTTCAATCTTTCTTCCACTTATTATGCTTATAGCTATCTATAAAGAATTGTTTCATAGTTGTGATAATATCTACCTAGGTAATATTCCAATATCCATGCACAAACTCTACAATGATGTCATCCACAATAGAGGCTTTGTTTTGAAAGACATAACGACATTCCTAATGTCATCTTCACTTATTAAAGCCACTAAACCTTTCACTTTCTCACCATTAATAGTTCTCAAAGGTTGAATGATGAGGGAGGATTAAATTGGCTAAAAGTAAACCACCTCTTATGAAAACATTTCATGAATATATCTTTAATGTTAATTAGGGAAGTGACCAATTCCTTATTATAATTTTAAAGATGATGTATATAATTTCTTTTGTATTTAGAAGTGGCCACTGCCTAATTGAAATGCATGTTCTGATCCTCAAGGTTGGCCTAATGAAGCTTGGCTTGCTATCGCTACCATGGTTCTTCTAAAGCCATAGTGTTCTTGCAGGAGGTCATACATTATGCCAAAAGATCTTGTAAAGACTTAGTGAATCCCATCTCAAATTCATTAAGTTAAAGCTCTTAAAACTCCTTAACCTACCAAGGCATATTAAAAAAATTGCCAACTTCTGCTACACTCCATTTCTTTGAAATAAATAATGCTCTATTAAATTTAGTAGATAGATTATCCATAGAGATGCTCCTAATAATTTTATTCCCATCTACTTGCACAATATTAGTTGAATGTGGAAATGATAACTAAAATTTTTCAAATTGGATTTTCCTTTTAGTTTTATGCAAGATAGCTGCCTTAATTAAATTTTCAAAGGGTAGTGGTCTGAGCTTATATGTGGAAGATGTCTCATTATTTTATTTGAGAATGTTTGCATACCATGAATTTTTAGTAAAGCTCTATCAATTCTTTCAAATAAATATGCACTACCCTCATTATTACACCAAGTGAACTTATTCCTAATAAATACCAAGTCTATTAAATCTAAATCGTGTATGAAATTGAAGAATTCATATTGAGCTTAATGAATACTAAATTTGTCCTTTTTTCTTCTTATTCTGTGAAGGTAGTACATCAAGATCTCTTACAACAATCAATAAACTACCAAACTTTGTAGATTCTCTAATTTGGTTTCCTGCTTCCTAGTAGATCATTTAATATTTTGATGCGTACACCACAAAAACACAATTAAGGGTTGTTCCTACAAAATTCCACCTATATAGTAACCACTTATAAGGATGACTACACAATCTTAAGCTCCACTAAATGCATCTATAAAGCATCAATATCCCCTAACAATGTAATGAAATGTTAGACAAAGAAGAAAAGCTTGTCTACCTCATGCCTATTAAAGTTCTCCAACTGAGTTTCCAATGAGGGAACAACTATTACTCTATTTTCCCTTACTAAGCACAATAAGTAGCTACACGATTTTGTCACTCTAATCCATCGAATGTTTTGTACTACAAATATAATCATATATTGTTAGCAAAACTTACACATAAGCAAATTGTACACCTCTACAACATGCCCAACCATGCAAGATCTATGTTTTGGGCCATCGCACTTTCACAATAGCATTTGGGACACAAATAAATTAATAGTGAAACATCTACTTTAAATTTGCAATTGAGCAAATATTCCAAATCCCATTTGACGTCGTCCTCCTACAGGCATCCTCCTCTACCATAAAAAGAACATAACAATTCTTGGTAATTAAAAAATATCTCACCCATATTTGAGTTATATCTAAGTATTTTTTGAACCATCCAATAAAATTTCTTGTCAAAAATAGCACATCGTTACTCCCAATTTTCCTCAACTATAGTAATTTGATCTACAAAGGCTTATTTGCTGCATAGCTAATCTTTTATTAACTAAAACTCTATAACTTTCACTTCTTATGAAATCTATAAGAATTCAGCATTGCATATGTCTCCACTAGTTGCACATCCTCTCTCTTTCCATGTTTGTGTCATTATAAACACTTGAGTACTTTGAATTTTTATTAATGACCAAATCCTGACAAACTTCATGTTGCCTTCTCCTATTTCATAGCTACAACAAAGCTTCAACCTAGGTTGGATCATATCAAACAAGATGATCTCCATACAAGTAACAAAAATCCTACAATTGTCATACCAACTGAACTCCAAGTGATTAGCAGCAATGCATGAAATCAAAATTCTATTGTTATAGTTAAAGAAAGACAGTTGAAGCACATTATTGTAGTTTTCATTTAAGAAAATGTAGCTAGCATCCTTTTTAGGTCCTTCTCCTATGGATGTCCTTCTCTAACTTAGAATTAAAGTATCAATTCTAGGCAACTAAGGAAGCTCTCAACTATAAAAGAATTCTATTCCAACAATCACATGGTCATCCAATTAAGTTGTTTCTCACAAATAATGAACCATTACTCCCACTTTTCCTCTTTTATACTAAATTGATATGCACAACTTCTTTAATTCATAGAAAATCTTCTAGTTGCTAATTATCTACAGCTTCTTCTACTTAGAATTTCTCCACAAATTCTATGTAGAACACATCTCCAAAAATTGCACATCCTCTTTGTTACCCATTTGAGTCTTTCTTTTACTATAAACACTTGAAAAGTTTGTAACCCTATTAATCTCTATATCCTTACCAAACATAATGTTTTGTCTTTCTACCTCAGCTAAATCCATGCTTGAGTCAAGCTAGAAGCTTAACTAACAAGATGATTACCAAGTCGACAATTGGGAACCTCCAGTTTTTATGCTGATTATGCTTCATGATATCTACAACAAAATTAAAGTGTGTAATAATATGAAATCCTTCACTCGTCTTGTCCACCTTAGCAAAAATACCTAGCCTTAATGAAAACATGAAAGGCTTGAATAACATTGAGTATAGTTAGCAAATGCAACCAATAACACCACAAACACCTATAATTCCTTAGAAGGTCCCAAAAAGAAAATGGTGCTGCCCAAATTCAACTTTTCTCTATAATACCACACCTTTTTGTGCTTTCAATTTCAAACAATCAAGAGAGAATCCCCTCTCTTTATTCATTGTCATATTCATTATCATCTTTAAATCCATTCTATGGGGCATTAGCCCTTTCTTGAGATTGAGGTGGTGACATAACAGTGGATGAACTAGAAATATCCATGATTTTTTCCTGCTTTGTCAAAATCTACACCTTAATCTATGATAAGTCACCAATCTTATCAACCACATTCTTTCTACTTGATATGTAATGCTTTTTTGTATCTATTTCATTTTTCCCTTGCTATTTCTATTTTTGTACCTGCTCCTCTTGAATGGCCCCCTCTACACCCATCATTTCTAGATTTGGATCTACCCCTATGAGAGCCTACATCATATCTTCCATCTTGCATTACTTACTAAATTGTTAGTTTCTCATTTCTTTTCCATCTACATTCCTCCTCTATCACTTTACTATAAACACTTTCATCTCTTAGTTTACATAACCACCCAAGGTCCCAAGCTTTGTCTCTATTCATCATCAATTTTTTATCACCACTTGCATCACATTGGTCCCCCTATTCTTATCCTTACCAGGTTCTACCTCATAGAACATGGACACTTTGTTATAATAATGCTATGGATCAACTCACTAGATGTACATATCCAAATTCATGTGCCACTTTGCCACAAGTGATTCAGACAAAAGGAAGTCTCTCATACCCAAACCTCTTGAAGGATCGGCCCAATGGTCTATTCAACCATATGTCCACTCTAAACGTCTTAGAAAGGTCAATTCTTACACATATTATTGCAAAGTATGACCTTTTTATGTTAGTCATCCAACCATGAAAGTAAATAGGCTTTTACAAAGCCTTGACAGTACACAAAACATTCTATCCCAATGTACAAATGTGAGTGACTAAAAACTAATCCATGCTAGGGATCAAATAATTGTTGAGTACTTAGCCTAAATTTTGGTGTCCATATATCGAATCATAATTCAACGCCAACAACCTACTAGGGACCTCGCAATCATGCTCAGTCTCTATTAGTAGCTAACTTAGAGTGCAAGCTAAAATATCCAACTAATAAGTCCAAAATCCAAAATCCACTTAAAAGCCCTCATCAATAGTATAAATGTCTGCCTACAACAAACCAACATGATAATACCAATGCTAATGAGCTTTTGGATCACAAGAATCATTAGAAAGGTCAATTTCATCATTTATAATGGAGGTCTCACTTACTGTTATCACCTTCACATCTACCTTTATCAGTTTCTTGATGTAATTACAAAACAAAGCTCCAATAGAGATGTTGTTGCCATATTTCACTCTATATTCTACAATAGAATCCTTAAAACTCGCCTTAGTTGGATTACATGCTAACTAGTTATTATTAAAAGACTTTTCCCTCATCAGCACTTCAACATTTTCACAAACACTTTGAGTGCACCTTCTTAAAAAAACTACTTTAGTATTAATTGCATTGTATAAAATTCTCCTTTATTATAGTAGATAAATTAGTAAGATCTTTTTGATTTAGTTCATTATCTAGTGTGTTCAACTCTTTCACCATCTGTCTTGTCTCAATTATTGTGTTCAAATTCGTAGCTAATGCAATGCACATCCACGAGGATTCACCCTCAAATGAATTCACTTCACAACAAACTTCCTTTGACTTAGATGCATCTAGTGTTGCTGCCATAATATTTCCTTTATTAACCCATGTACCACTACCACAATATGTTAGAGGACTAACCGCATGAAAATGTTGGGATACCTAGAATTGTCACCTGTTGGGATCGTAGCCTCTACACCCACCACCTATGTCTAAGAAGATTGCTCCATGTACCTTACTTTTTTGTAATCTTTCTTGACTTCTAGCCTACCATTAGTCACAAAGCCACACCAAGTACTCAGATAAAATTTGATACAATGTCCATTTCAATGTTTGTTGGTAGTAGAGAACATGACCCATAAACAAGCCTTCTAGTGATTCTATCTACCTCCTTTTCCTACAATTCTAAAGTCCTTGAAAATCCTAAAGCCTTTGAGTTATTTGATAAAGAAATGGTTAAAGCCTACAACAAACTCTCGTTGGAAAGGTTCATACATAAAATAAATAGGGCATACAACAATCCTACTCAAAATCATACATAAAAGTGTGATGTGCAATCCAGTTGGTTGAATAGTTGTCTGGGCACATAATGTGGCATATTTTGAAAGACTACATATTTTGCACAAACTTGATAGAACTTTGGTAATTGCCTATACATGTCGTAGATGCATGGGGTTGGCTCACTTATGTAACGACTATTGTAGAGTCTGATTCAATCTATGAAGTATGAAAATTAGAGAGTAGCATTCTAAGGAGCTCCATAGCTTCAAGAATAGCAATAGTTTCCATGTTGAAAACCGAATCTAAAATCCAAGATCCACCAATAATAGTAATAGTCCTACCCAAGTCATCAAGAATAGCTATTCCAATTCTAGTATTTTGATAATCTTACACTATTGTATTGCAATTGACTTAACCTACCCTGTTGGTGGAAGAGTCCAATAATTGTTTATAAATAGCTTCTAAAGGCCATAGGAAGTGCCACTAGATGTGATTGGAGAAAAGGAACCAGCAGTTTTAGTAGCATTGAGTTGAATACTACTTTGAAGTGCAACCAAACTGAGCACCTTGCCCACTTGTTCTTGGAAATTTCAATTAATCATAAGGTGATATAATGGAAAAATGTCAAATTTAACTACATGCAATATAGTTAAGACCTGAATATTTTCCATCATCTTGTTAAGTAGCTCACTTGAAGATTTAAAATCCTTGTTGTTAGCCCCATCATACATGAGATAAAGATTGCAAAATTTCTTCCCAAAAAATCCTTTCCTTTATCTCATTCCCATATGCTATGTTGAACATCCCATTCCAAGTTTCAGCTCTATGGGAAAAATAGTTGCATCTCAATACCTCTTGCACACATCCAAGAGTGAGTTGGAAGAAAGTTCAAAATTAATCTCAAAATGAACACACTAACCGATGGCTATAGGTTCAACTTCCAACTGTTATTCAATTATAAATCAAATACGAACTACTGTAGATGAATTTTTATTCCAATGCCATGTCAATATGATTAAAGTATCACACAACCTTTTCATTTTATTTTCCCTATGGGGAATGCATAACCTAAAACAACAAAGTAGGCATGAATATATTTTTTATTTTTATCATGGTTCCACATACTGTGTTGCTTAACTAGCTCTGCAACATTTATTAGATGTTGCACTTCCATGTTGATATAAGTAGGCCAAAAAGCAATTGGAGAAGTACTAGCAAATTATCTATCTAAAACGAAACTTTCTTTCCATCAATGATTCCTGAAAACCATCATACTACTATGTATCCTACATGTATACAAAGCACCACATATCATATAAAGATTATTGTTTAGCACAAAATACTTAAATCTAAATGCTTGAATCCAAAGGCCATCAACCCACTTGCCATGCTTTGCAATCAATGTTACAACCATGCCGACAAACTACAAACTCTAAGAGCTCCATAATTCCTAGGAAGAGCGCTAATTTCTAGCTTGTATAATGTATAGAGTTGCTAACATTTAACAACTCCACCAGTACCATCGCATCAATTTCTCAAACTCATCCATAATTTTCTTTAGAATCGAGTAGGTTAAGAGATATATAAGAATAGTAGCAAGCACCAAGTTGAACATGACAAGATGCCCCATCATTGACAGAACTTGAGCCTTCATCTTCACACAATTTTCAACTGGATCAATAATAAATTAAAAGTCATTTTTTCCAAATTTAGCTGCTTCAATGGGTATGGTGAAATATTTTACTTGAGTAGCGTGACTCATATGTAAATTTCTTACTATCATTTTTCTATGCTTGCATTCCACCACCTTATGGAACAATACTTTGGATTTGCAAAAATTTACCACATGGCCAAAGTGTTGCTTATATTGCTTCATAATGTCCCAAGTAGTTTATGTTAGGCTTGTGTAGATCAAAATGCCATCTATATAAAGAAGGTGAGTAATCATTGGTGAGAAATGGCCAATCCTTACCCCAATAATTGGTAAGTCTTTGAGTTGCATAATAAATAAATGGCTAAAGGCTTCAACAAACAATCCTTATGGAGTTTAATAATAAAATTAGAAAAAAGATAGTGCATAAGTAGTTTGGGAAAGGGCATTCCCCAATCCCATATAAAAGCACACAAAAGAGTATAATGCACAAACCAATTGACTACACAACTATCTTGACACAATATGTGGGGAAGTTTGAAGAATCACATACTCTTCAAAAAATTAGTAATGCTTAGACAATTACAACTATAAGAGGTTGACACAAGAATCCATCTCACTTCAACAATGGAAGTTGGAGAGTCAGATTCAATTTTTGCAGCATGAATATTAGGAAATAGTGTTCTAAGGAGCTCCATGGTTTCGAGAATAGCAATAGTTTCCATGATAGTGACTGCTCTTAAAATTGACTTTTTGTCAACAATAGTAGTAGTCTTGCCCAAGTGATCCTAAAGAATTATGCCAATTCCAACATTAGGAATCTCTTTCACTATTGCATCGCTATTAGGCTTAACCCACCCTATTAGAGTAGTCCAATAAGAGGTTAGACAAAGTGCTTGAAGGTTGCAAGAACTCTCATAAGATGGGCTCATATGAATGGAACAAGCAATAGTAGAAGCAACATCAAACTAATTTTTTCGTCAAACAGCAACAAGGATAAACATCTTAACAACATATGCATGTAGATTTCTATTAACCCAAAGAAAATACAACTCTGTAGTAGAAAACTTGATTGCTTAAGATGCACTAGCAACTTCAATATTAAACTCCATCTAGTTCAATTGCTCCTTTAATGTTTTAAAATGCATGTTATTACTCCATTCAACACAAAGATTTGTAATTTTGAAGTTGCTTGCCTAGAATTTGTTTTCCTTGTGACATTCCCAAAAGTAAAGCGTAATATCTTCCTCCTTCTCATAGCCCCATGGACAAAATGCTTGGTTCTCAAAACCTCTCACATAGGTAAAGTAATAAGTGGAAAGTATATTGAAAATTAATGTCTACATAAACAAACTCACTCTATGCTATAATTTAAAATTCCAATTCCACACTTCTTCTAGGAATAAATTTTGGCTATTGTACATTTTGTAGTATATAACTTTTGATTCCAACACTATTTCTTCAATCTCATTGAAATAGAGCATATCCTTTGAATTTGATCTTGTCCAAGAAAAGTGCATAATCCTAAAAATCAAAGTAGATACAAACAAATTTTGTTTCATAACGTTTTCCTAAACACCATGCTCCTTAACAAGTTCTATCACGATGTTACATGTCCATATAAATATATGTGGGCCACAATGCTTTTGCAAAAAAGACAAGCAAATTATCCAACATGAAAGAAAATTGCATGTCCATTACAATTCACCAAACCATTTTCTTATTTGTTCAAGGCACTGCACTACAAAATAGCTTGCATATATGGGAAGCCCCCATGTGATACATAGATATTATTATTAATCATACAATACTTGGACTTAAATATCTGGACCCTTAAACCTACCTCCTAATCCATAACCCACTTGTTGTTCTTTGCAATCAATGCTATGTATCATGTAAACAAGCAATGAATTTCAAGGCCATCACCCTCCTTAAGTAGAGTAACCAAATTCTATAGAATTACTAATGTTAGAACCACTCTATAAGTACAAATGTATCAATTTTTTTAACTACTTAATAATGCCATTTAAAATAAAAGAATGGGATAAGTAATATATAAGAATAACAATAAGCACTGGTCGATCATGATGATATGGCCCGTCATGGATAGAGCCCTGATCCTCCATCCAACCATGAAATTTCTAACTTGATCAATAAGAAAATTATAGTTTTTCTCAATAATATAGTTTTTTTAATAAGAATGCCTAAGTTTTTCAAATGAGTAGTTGGGGACAAACATAGCTTCCCTGTAATCATCTTCATATGCATGCATTTTATTACAATACTAAACAATAATTTCGATTTGTTAAGATTAACAAATTGACTTGAATGTAGTTAATACTATTTCATAGTGTCCCAAATGGTCCTTGCTATAACATTATTGGGTAGAGCATAGATTCAGTTATGATCATCATAAAAAAGGTGAGAAACAGTAGGTGAAGAAAGGCACTTTTGATCTTAACCATGGTTGTAAGTTCCATCTACTGCATTATAAGATAAGAGAGATATTTGGATATCAATACTATAAAGTTATGGTGATAATGGACATCCTTGCTTAAGACCCCACATAGCTTCAATCCACGAAAGGTGGACTCAATTTAACATAATCTAACTTCTTGGTGCAGTGATAGACACCTCAACCTAGTAAAACCAAATATTTGGAAACTATAAATTCTTTAACATATCAAGCACGAACTACAAGTTGACCTTATTATAGTCTTAGTCCATGTGCAGCTTAAGAGGCATGAGCCCTTGACTTATTGCAGTTGCATTCATAAAAGTTGCCATCACCTATGCTAAAAGTATATTATCAAATATAGCTCACTGAAGCATTGAAGAAAGTTGTTCCCTTGTTTATTTTGGGAAGCATCATCTTTAATGTACACACCAAAAGTTTAGCCACAATGTTCAAAAACTTATCGATCTAAATTGTTCAGGTTTTGAAAGACCTTAAACCTTTGGAATAACTATAACTAGCATATCTTTCACTCTTTTCATCAAACATCTATCATTAAAAAATTGGTTTCATAGTTGTGACAAACATCCTAATCTCAACATCACTTTTTAGTTTCATAAGAGCTATTGCATGCTCATTGTCGATAGTTTTCTAAGCCTTGAGCTGTGGAGAAATATATTTCCCAAAGTGACCTCATTTCTTGTTAAAGTACCACAACAGTATTTCTTTAATTTCATTTGGTTAAGCTACCAATTCTCTACTATCATTTTTATGTTGATGATTATCTTTCTTATGTAGGTACAAGTAGTCACATCTTCATAGAAATATGTGTTGCAATCTCAATGGTTCACCCAATGCATCTTGGCACAGTACCACCACCAAGATTTCTCTAAATCTATAGCACTATGATATGAGGTTATATATTAAGCCAAAGGATCATGCACTAGCTCATTTAACTCCACAATTTTTTAAGCCTGAGCTTCTAAAGCTTTTATTTTAACTTGCAAGGCTTGCTAAGGATATTAACAACTTTTGTTACACTCAAGAGACCACCAAACACTAAACATTCTCTAATTTGGTCTCGAGCTACCCTATGGTTCACGTAATCTTTTGATGCATATACCACACAACATCACCAAGGAAGTTATTGTCAATGGTCTCCGGCATATACATAACCTATGAGGTTGCCTTCATAATCTCAAGCTCCACCTATTTTCTACGTAAAAACACAATACCACTAGATAAATCAATTAATGGTTGGACAAAGTAGTTCAAATTCATTCTTAAAAGAATTTTTGTTGCATGCTTATTGAAGTTCTCCACTCAAGTTTCCAATAAAGCAATATTGATACACCATTTTCCCTTATAATGAGCTACAACTAGTCTCAAAAGTTTGCCACTCTAACATCATAATTGTTCAAAACAACTAATGCAATCATATATTATAGGATGGAAACAAAAGACTTGCACTTAAGAAACCTATAAATATCAACCACATAATCACAACAACACTAGGAACTTAAACACCAGTAGTAATTACATTTCAAGAAAGAAGGCTGAATGAATGATCAAGTCAATTTTTACCATTCCACAAGTTTTCTATTTCCTATTTGAGATTCTTTCTTGACAAACTTTCTACTCTACCTTAAAGTTAGTATGCAAAATCTAAGTAAATGAAGATTCTATCCCATTAATAAGGGTTCTTTTTGAGCAATTCCAATGCCACCCAATGAAGATGGCACACAAAAGTGGCATACTAATGCTCCAAATTTCCCCTTTCCTAAGCAAACTGAAGTACATTTATTTCTTTGATGTAGATGAATTTGCTTAATGCGTAAAACACTATAGCTTTTTTAGTATAGTAAAATAGTATTTAGCATTATGGTGTCATACAAGTAGGGCAATGAACCATTATAAAATTTGATTTCCACTATAATCAACAACCGTTGCTGCCTATAATAACGCCAAGAATATTTTGCAGCAAAGATCTCCATGAATTGTTCCTCCTCTTAGTTGCCATTTTAAGTCCTTTTGTTACACATATTTTATAAAATTGTATTTCTATTACCCACCTTATTTCAACCTAACTTCTTGTTGTTTTCTCCTTATTCATAGCTATATCCCAACAGAAACAAAGCTTTAACCTTGACTAGCAATATCATCTCCAAGAAAGTAGTAAAACACCTTCATTTTTTTATGCCAAGTGAATTTCATACTATTCATAGTAATGCAATCGAGAAGGATTCTACACATACAACTCATGAGAGACAGTTGAGACTACTAGCAACTACTTGCACTTATGGAAACATTCCATCTTCCCAATGATGTCCACTTTCTAAAGACATCCTTTTCTATCTTATAAACACAGTACCCTTACCAGGCAATAGACGAAATGCTCAACAATATATGAACTCTACCAAAGTGGTTCAAAGTCCAACCAAATAAGATGTATCTCTAGAATGGTACTCCAATTCTCCTACTTTTCACCTTTTGTATAATATAAATACCTAGATGCTTCATTGCTACATCGAGAACCCTTCATTTAATTATTTTCCGCAACATACTCAACTAATAGTGTCTCCTAATATTTTGGACTTAATACATCTCCAAACTTTGTTCATCCTTACTATTACCAACTAGCCTCCTTCCTATGTTGCAAGCATTAGAATAATTCTCATTTATGTTATTCACTATATATTGATAAGAATTAAATGTTTCTTCTTCCCACCTCAAAGTTGTCTCCATGATTGAGTAATGTATGAACCATCTAAAGCAAGATCATCCTCAAATAAGTCGCAAAATCCACCTATTTCTATGGCAAGTGAGCATCATACTATCAGCATCAATGTAGTAGTCTATACACAAATATGAATATGAATTCCTTCTCTATCCAAAGAAAACATGTTAATTAAACAAGTTCTTCCCCAAGTAGTTAGCCAAAAGCCTCATGTACTAAACCAACTAAGCGTCATGTAATCAATAGCATTAATAACAATGATTCCAGTAATATCGATGCCTCATCTTCCCTTATTCTTCCCAGCAAAAAAACCTATATTTACCACAAAAGACATCTTCATAAAATACCACATCTTGTTTCCAAATGCATCCAATATCACTGTAGTATCCTGCACTTTCACAACTACTTTAGGAAATAAGAGGCTGCTTCCTTTGTTGAACCCAATCTTTCTCTACACAACCTTTCCTTTTACTTTTTGAATTTTCACTATTCCCTTTATTTTTTTTCATTTTCATTATCAACACTACATTCATTCTAAGGAGCATTTTTTCTTTATTAAGCTTTAGGTGGATCCACAACAATGGATGGACTAAAGTATTCCTAATTTCTACACACTTTCCCAAAATTGTAGCCATGCTTTGTTGAAGGTCACTAGGGCCTTCAAGCACATCCTTGGTTCTTGTTCAACATGGTTTTTATTTGTATTACTTTCATCCTCCCTTTGAGCTTTCTGTGTTAGTACCCACTACATCTTGGATGAACCCTAACAATGCATTCTTAGATTTGTATCTTACCCTGTGTAATGCTTTCACCTTTTCTTCCAACTTGTCTTACTTACTAAGATCCTATCTAAACATATCTTTCCCATTCACATTCCTTCTCTATTATGCAATTATGAACATTCTCTCCTCTATGTTGCATAATCATCATTGATCATAACTTTCGTCTCCATCTGCATAGCAATTTTCCCACTATTCTTGTTTTGGTCATGTCCTACCTCAATATGATAAGAACTTCAAACTATTACAATATTTTGGGCCAGCCTACTAGATGGACATAGCTCTAATGAATGTCCTACTTTATCACATACGAAGTAGATTAGGGAAGTGTTTATTCTAACCTATAATAAGATTTTCCCAATGCTCTATTTAGTGACATGCCTACTCTAAAATGCTTAGACATGTCAATTTTAATACGTACTCTTAAAAATGATGACCTCAACATCATCCATCCAACCATCTATCAAAAATTTGCTTACTTATATCCTTAGAAAAGCATAAAAGATTCTCCATGTTTGAATACAAGAGAGAGTGCCAAAAAATTTATCAATACAAGGGCATACTTATTTTGGAAATACTTCACCTAAATCTAGGAGTCCACATCTCCAATCCCAATGGAAATCTAGCAAGATACCAAGGACCATGCAACAACACTGAGTCTCTATCAATAACAGTCTCAAAGTGTACAAAACAAAAGCGTAATGATAAGTCTAAGATGCGAAATACACTATAACATCTCTATTTGTTTAAAGATGTCTAGCAATCCATTGCAAAGATTAATGAATGTTGTATACTCTACTAATAAGATGAATTGGTGGTACAACACATGATGGACACAAGCCCCATTTGATAAGAGAATTTCATCATTTATCATGAGGGAGGTATTCGTCCATGCAATCATCTTCACATCTACATTTGTTAATCTATCTATGTGACTACCAAATGAAGTACCAATAGAAATGCTATTTTTATTTCCTATTTTTCATCCAAAAGAGCATTCTTAAAGCTTACATCAACTAGATTACTTTCTGGCTAGTTATTATTTAGATAGTTTTCCTTCCCCACCACTTTGGCATTGTCACAAACAAATTGTGTACAACATTGTGCATTAGTTGCCTCAATAATATTAAGATGTATAACATTCTCTCTAGATGCATACATGGTTTCATAAGCTCATTCAACTTTAGATCATTATCCATTGTGCTAGTTCTTCCACATTCTTACTTACTCTAGCTATACTTTTCAAATGATCACTATTGCATCGCACAACCTAGTTGCTTCACCATCATCAACCTCAAATGAGTTCACTTCACAGCATACCTTATTTCGTTAAGATCCATCTTATGATGTCTCCATATCATTTCTTGCATTCCCTTGAGTATGTCCACCATAGTATGCTAGAGCACTCAGTACAAGAACAATGCAGGATTCCAAGAATTATCACCAATCGTGATCAGAGCCTCTACATCTGTAGCCTACAGAAGCAAAGATTGCACCACATCCCTTTTTTTTCATGCTCTTCCTCAACTTTAAGGCAATCATTAATGCCTACACCTTGTTGAATTGCTAGTGAAAGGTTGTTACTATGTCAATTTTAAAATTTTGCTAGTGGTAGTGAATGTTGTGACAAAAAGAGCTTTCAACAATTACATCTACCTATAATTCTACCCTCCTTCACCTCAGTCCAGTTGCACCTCCATATGTCATCTTCCTAAAACTCCAAAACATTTTCTACCATATATCATCCATAAATTTCTTTTGGTTACTTGTTAATATAAATGGTCTAAGCCTACATCACACTCTTCTTTGAGAGGTTCATTTAAAAAGTCTAAAATACAAAAGTACTTTGGGATGGAGTATTCCCAAGAATAATAAAATTCTTTGGGTTCTAGAGAGAGTATTGACACAAGGCTAAAACTTGAAGGAGTTGATGAAAGAGCACCATCACAAGCGAAACATGTAGCTTAAAATGCCTCAACATGAAAAAGGATTGATAAATGAAGAGTTCTTTCATAATTCTTTTAGCAGTAGTGCATAGTTATTCTTAGTTGGAGTGATATGTCTCATTAATTCCATTAATGAACAAGGCATCAGGTTGCTAACTAGCTATGCTAGGTTAAGCCCTATATCCAACATCTTAAAGGGAGAATATCCACTTAGGACATGGATGTTTGACATAATAATAAGTTTATGATGCCATTAGATGTTCTACGCAACATGCATGCTACTCTAATTTGTTTAATGAGTTCATTGCATTGGTCAATAGTGTGGGTAATCTTATAAAAATTTCATCATGATGAGGATAGATCACTGTAATAATTTGTTTTCAAAAAGGAATTTGTTGAAACATGAGTCATCAACTCATGTTGACTACATCCCTAGCCTTTTTACTTACCATCCATTGCTTCTATTAATTGAATGTCTTTTGAAGTGTTTGGATTACTACAATGTGGGTGGTTTGCCATGGGTTGCTTGACAAGAAGTCCACTGAACCTTATCATTTGAAGGAAGGCGATGTCATAACAAGGTTTTTCTAGTGAACTTGAGGATAGATCAACGACGAGGGCATTGAATGAACGAGTGATCAATGATTGTGAGGATGCAATGATTGTTCAATGTCATTTTCTCTCTTTATGCTTGATCTTGCTTCCACATGTAGCATTATGCTATGGGAGATAAACAATAGATTATGGCATAGTCAAGCATAAAGGAAGAGCAAATGTTACGTTGCCAATAGGTCTGTTTTGCATATCCAGGTCGAGTGGGACTTGAAATTCTAATAATTTGCAACTCTCGATAATGGATATCTTGGCTATCATATCGATGAAGAATGCAAAAAATGGTATGCATGTTTTGAGTTATAGAATCTCTTGAACCATCTATTATTTCAACGCAAGTTGTGTCAAAAGGATGCAAGCCAAAGGCATTTTTGCATGGGTGTAAAGTGACCTGTCACTCCTTGAAGAAGCATAGAATCATTAGTTTGGATCCCAACCCTTGTTTTGAGTTGATAGATGGCTCCTTGTGTTGTGGCATAACATGTTAAAGAATTTGGTATGGTAAGCTATTAACATAATATGTGGTGCATACCAATGAGTATCGTGGTATTGGTCAGTTGTAATCAATGTTGTAGCAGAATAAGCAAATGCCCCCAACAAATACAACTCCATGCTCCATGGTGCAGAATCAAGACGCCTATTGAGATTAAAAATACAAATAAGTGGAGGAAAGGAAACATACAAGGATTCGCTTGGTAATGTCAAGCAAAATGACACTAAACAATCATGAAAATTAGGTATCTTAAAGCCCAAATTATAGTTTAGAGAGGTGTTAGCAATGATAGATTAGGATCAAGCCCCATTAAAGGGGGTCCTAGGGAGGATGAGAGCTGAATTCAACTCATGCACTCGTCTACATGAGACACTACCAATGAGTTGGGTAGTTTTGGAATGCATCCTAATTTGGGTGATAAATATTGTTGAAGTTTAAAAAATAATGACAGACTAATAGAAAACAACTTTTATAAGTAAAAGATAAAAAGAACTTTGGAATGAGACTCAAAGATTGCTTAAAATTGTTAGGAGACAAGTAGATAGATACCAACATTGTGCCTTAACTAGATACAATACATCATTCGATAGTTTGTTGCCTGGCTTAAGGAGAGGACCATCTCGAGTCATTGTAACAGGATGAGGCTGGATGAATGTCTCTTATAAGGGAATCTTCATCATGGCTGATCATAATGTTTGCCACATCGAGTAGCATCATGGTAGCACCATGTGGATTGGTGATAACTGGTGGTGTCCCAATTAAACCCTTTATGAAATGCAGACCAAGAGTCTAACATGCTTGTGAGTCAGCAATTGAGCAAGCCCATAATGTGTAAGGATGTTGAATGGTGGCATACTCATTTAAGGGGTTAGCCATTGACCAACTCACATCTTTTGTAAGGGGTTTTAGTGATAGCATGCTCGCTCAAACCAAAAAGATGGTGAACTATGCTGGGCAAGGTGAAGCTATAAAAAACTTTAGTGGATGCCCACATCAATACTAATGAGTAAACTATTCATTTGACTTTGGTATAAGGGAAAAAAGACCAATCAAACTATTTAGTAGCCACTTCCCATCAAAGTTTCTCTCAAGATAACTGGAGCAATATTTAAAGTTTTATTAGGTAAAGGCAATGATCAAAGGCATTGAGGGTGCAATGACTTTGATTTATTCTCAGACTTTAAATATTAGGAATGATCAGGTGCTTTTGTGAGTTGAGCTAGGGAATTCGAGCTCTAAGTGGGCTGTTTTTGGTAAGTAGAGCTGTTAATGTAGGATGAACAAAAGTTGGGTTATGATGTCCAACTATGCACTAACTAAGAGCTCACAAAGGGTGTTTGTTGATTAAGATAAAAGGATAATGTTCGTCAAAGATGAAATCCTCTAAGGAGTGTGATAGCACACTTGCTAAATCAACTAGCCCCAAAAATGAAAGGCACGTAAGCATGTGAACAACACATGGCCATCAATGTAATGCAGTGCCCCAGCAAGTAAGAGGGGGTAATGATCACCATAAAGTGTGAAGAATGAGCATGTGTGGGGCATCCACTGGTGTAGGTCTTGGTGGTAATAACAAATATTTCAATGAGAACATTGAAGGTCAAAAAGGGGAAGGTCCTACTTGAAGGGCACTTTCACATGGCTTTGCTAATCTTATGACATGAGGAAACCTTTTGTGGAGTGCCATTTCTAATGAGCTTCAAAAGGGATTTGAGCTACATTTCTAGAACTAGGATGTGGTTGTTGATGGCAATGCCAAGTCGTCTAGAAATGTCGGTGGGGGCCGTGTGAAGAGTTATCTTTTTGCCTTAACCCTTTTGTCAGCCCTAGAAATAGCTCAACTGGAGGTAAGGCCAAGCATTTTGAAAAGCACTACTTTTTGAGTGGTGTCTCAAGAATCCCTTATGGCCCTTTAAAATTTGGATAGTTGAGTGCCTTCCATTCCTAGTCATACTCTTAACTATAGAAGATCATGAAGGTGTATAGCCTTAAGGTGATGGAGTGGGTCAACACATGTCAGTTAGGAGGCTAATTGGGAGTGGCCCCTATGGTGGCCTTCCTCAAGCAACGAACAATTGACTGAAAATTGGTACAGACAAGGAGAATCCTACTATTCATTTAAAACAAGGCATTGCAATGGTCCTCAAGGATGCTCACATAATTTGATTTCTACCTAGTGATTTGAATGTCAAAGTTAAGAAATTCAACCATGCACAAATAAATGAGATTAGTAATTATGACTCTCTTATGGTAGTCAAATGCCTCATCATCTAAATAGTGTCATGCATGAATAAATTAACAAGATTCTTATTATCCCTATCTAATATCCAATGAAAGCACAACCAAGGGAACAAACATAATAGAATAAGTGGGGTAGGAAGATCATGTTGAGTTTGACTTTAGTTTCTTTTTATAAAATGACTTAAGAAGTGTAACATAAGTGAGAGTAAGCATGCTGGTAGAATTGAAATACCAATACTTTTAACATTTTTTTTCTTATTCTATGCGACAAAGATAGGAACCAGTCACTCCTTTTGGCTACAAGTCTCACCTTAGTGGGTTGATCTTGTTGGAAGAAATATTCATATGAGGAGTTTGGCTGGGGTGCTACATCTATTAAAATATAACATAGATCTTCTAAGATGAGGTCAATGAGAACAAAAATCTTATATGGAACAATTAGGTAATAGCTCATTTAAATTTGATTTAAAAAATATATATGAATAATGAGAGTGTGGCTAATCAAACCTTTAAGCTTTCAAAATTTGAAGCTAGAGGTGTTAGAAAAGTTCCCATAATGATAACAAACTCATGGTAGTAAACCATTCATTGCAATGTTGATTTTTGATCCTTTGATGTTGCCTCTTCTTATCATTATGAAGAGGAATTCACCAAGAGTTGGATTTTTCACCCACTAAAATGGAACGTAAGGTTCGTTTATATTATTGTGAGATAGGTTCATTTTAACCAACTTATTAATGTGTAATGATAGTAATTCAAGCTTGTACTAGAAGAATTTTTTATTCACACAATTGGTGATCATGCTTGGTTGAAAATCTAGTGGTGCAAAGCTATAGTGCATAGGAGTATGACTAAACTTCTTTAGGTCATAATCTATGCTAAGATTTGATTCTTAGTCCCATCATTCACTTACTGGCCAATAATGTGGGCTTTACACTGTGAGGGAACACAACCACAAGCTCATCTAATATCACAAAAGGTTGGACAACATAGGCATCTTATGAAATTGTAGTTAAGTATGAATGGTGGGTACAATCCATTGCATTTGAATTATATTTGTGATGAGGTACTACAAGTAGAAGGGTGTCGTTGGTACCCTAATCCACTGGATCTAACCCTATGTCCCGACATATTCACGCCCTCAAAGATATATACATAAAAGTTTTGAAACAACTATTGCTTACTTGATAGTTTGCTTGCTTAGCTTTCTTTAATTTTTGTGATACTTTGTGTAGTTCTATGCAATTTGCATCATGCCCCTTGGAGACTTGCTTGGGTGTAAGGTTGAAATACCTCACATTACGGAGCACAGAAGTTAGACAGTTCAATATTTCAATTATAACACTGTTCATTGTCAACAAATTGCAATCATCCACTAGTGTCCAACCCTATGTTGTAGTAGTTTCATCGCCATAAACCCAAAGACATCATGTCACATAGGTTTGATAATTTTTGTTCACTTACTTGCACCCATTATTAAAGTGGTGTGTATAGTACTTCTAAGTGCATGGCAAAAAGTGTAATGTTTTTGCTCAATTCATCACTTGTGTTTACTTGTGGATGGATACAGAGCTACTCTATTAAGAGACTTACCATCTTGATAGAATTGTCATAATATATATTCCACAATGGGTAGCATGCGATGTAGTTGGCCGATAATAAAGAAAATTTTGATGGTTCAATATGCACTGTTGTTTGTGCTATGGTCTTAGTTGTATGCTACTACACCTATGCATGTAGGGCATTATGCTCACATGTTATAGCTACTATGTGCATGTGTTATGGCTTATTATTCATACTGTGTGTTGGGCAAGCAAAGTGTATTGTTGTTTGTGTTTTTTAGCTCTACTGGCTTCTACCACTTTGATAAAGGTGATGTCCTTTTAGGAGATGATCATTCATCCTTGATAGAATTATTACAAAATGCAATATATAGGGAGCAACGTGTGGAAAAGTATGACCAACAATGAAGTAGTAGTCAGATTGTGCAACATGCACTACGGTTTATGCATGTTGTATTATGTTCCATATCATGAGATGATGCAAATGCATGAATAATAGAGAACTATGTGCACCATAGCATCGACTGTGCACAATAGGTACTATGTGTGTGAATGGTAGCTCATCTGCATGCACCCAATAGCATTTGATGCATGTGGTTGGTTGGGCATTGAAAGTGAAGTTTTTTTTAGGAGTTTTAGCATTTTGGGTTATTAGAATATGGATAAAGTGATGCCACATTGGGAGACTTGCCCTTTTATTGACAAAATAGTTGCAATATGCAATTCAAAATGGGCAATGCACTCAATAGTGCAAACTAAGGTGAAGCAAAAGTTAGAAAATGAAATATGCAATATGCAATAGGGTTTCAAAATTTTTTGTTGTAGTCATAACTATATGTTGTACAAGCTATGAGTAGACTATAGCACATAACACTCTGTAGTACTGTGTGTAAGCACAAGAATGTAATCTTCACTTCTATAGTAGTGAACTATTTGCATGCATGGAAACTATTCCTCACAGCATGACTAGTGGAAACTACAAAGTGTAAATTTATTTTTGTGACTTTTAGCACTATAAGCTACTAGTGAATGGATAAGATGTTGTATTATTATGAGACTTGCCTTACTCCATAACAAAATTGTTACAAAGTGTAATTTGCAAAGGAAAATGTGTGTTATGGCTTGTTACAAAAAAGAAGTTGGATGATGCAATATAATCTAGAGTTTGTGCATGCTAGACTACCTCCTTACCCTTATGTTGTAGATAGTTATGGCTATTGGTGCTTGGATAAGGTGATGCTTTAGAGGAGACTTACCTTCTTTATTGATTTGATTATCATAATAGGTAATCAATTAGGGGTAGTGTGTGGCACAGAGTGGCCCACTATGAATTGGTAGTTGGATGGTGTAATATAGATTATGGTTTAGGTAAGCTGGGATATGGCCTGAGCTTCATGCTAATACATTTAGGCATAAGAAAAGCACTTATTATACTATAGCACCGATAGTGTATCATTCTCTTGCTCAAATTCCAGTACACATGCTCCCTACTACATCAAATGCACATAATTATTAAGGGCCACAAATTACAACTTCTTTTGTGATTTTTAATATTTCAGGTTGCTAGTGCATAGATAATTAATTGTCCTATTGAGAAACTTGCCTTTCTCGTTGATATAAATGATACATTCAATCCACATGTTTCAATGTGCAATGTGTGGTGTTATTCGTAGGGTAGTAGAAGTTGAATATTGCAATTTTCTCAAGAGTTTCTACCCACTAGGTTTCATCCCTAGCCTCGCATGGTTTTCCATTGTTCTCGTGCTTGACAACAAATGTACAAGCTACCTATGGCATCTTTTGGACTAGTAGAGATTGCAATGTGCAAGTTATTTTGGGATTTTTAACACTATGGACCATTGGTGCATGGATTAGGTGATGACCTATTGGAAGGCTTTCCTTGATGAAATATTTGCAAAAAGCGATCTTCAAAAGGCAATGTGTGCTAGGATGTGGGTCACAGTAAAGCAAAAGTTGGATGGTGTAATATATACTAGTGTTTGTAAGTGTTAGGCTTCGTCCCTAGTCACATTCTACAGTCTACTATGCGTGCTCATGCTAGTCCACTGTGCATGCACGTAGTAACAAGTCTATCCACGGCCTTCAACATCCTACTCGCGACTAGTGGAGCCCATAAAATGTTACTTCATTCAAGATTTTTATTATGACGTGGTGTTGGTACATGGATAAGGTGATGTCCTTCTTAGTTAATAGAATTATTGCAATATAAAACACTCAAAGGGCAATTTGCAATGTGGTGTAGCCTATGACGAAGTAGAAGTTTAATGGTGCAATATGTGCTAGGGTTTGTGCATGATGGGCATTGTCTCTAATTGTGCGTGATCGCCTGCTATGCATGATTGTGATACCAATCTACACATGCCTTGTGGTACCTTACATGTGTCTAGTGAGCCCCACAAATTGTAACTTATTTTGGGTTTTTATCATAGTAGTTGGTAATGCTTAGATAAGGTGTTGCCCTATTAGGAGACTTGCCTTGTTCCTTGATTAAATTGTGAAATCCATAATGGGTAATGTGTCACATGGTGTGCCCCATGATAAAGTAGAGGATGAATAGAATAATAAGCACTGGGGTTTGTGCATGCTTAGTTGCAACCCAAGCCATGCACTATAGTAGCTATGCATTTGAAAGAAAACTAGGCATATTGTAGTACTATGCAAGAATGTGATAGCCTCTTCACTTGTGCCCTTCTACTTCCTTTGTGCATAGATTGTTGGGCCCATGAAGTGTAACATTTTTTGAGGTTTTTAACACTATGGGCTACTAAGACAAGGATAGGGTGAAGAACTAATGAGAGAGTTGCCATCCTCTTATTAGAATTATCATAATATGGAATTTGTAAAGGGCAATGTGTTGCGTGCTGCACTCCATAGTTAGGTGGGATTTGGATGTTGGAATATGCAACTAAGGTTTGTGCATGTTGATCTATGACCTTAGCCACATGTTGCTATAGCTATGCACATGGTAATGTACTGTGCCACATGTGAAAGGTAGTTTGCTCATGTCTTATGTCAACCTATGCACATAATGGATGGGGCAAACAAAGTGAAATTTTTTTGTAATTTTAGCATTGTGAGTCTTTGGACCATGCATAAGTTGTCACCTTATTGGAAGACTTATCACTATGTAAATTTGAAGTGCTACACATTGTCCTCTATGTAATTTTTTTTGCACATGTTATAGTGGAAGTTTGGTGGTATCAAGCAAGCTCACTAATGTCCTTATCATCTTTGCTCCTGGTCTTCATGGTTTGACACATGGTGGCATCCCCTTTGCTTGTTTGGTGGCTTTCTTCATGCACAATAATTTGTTACAAGAATGTGTCACTCTTTTCATCGAATGCCGTCTCTCAAGAATACTAATATAGCATTAAGGTGCCACTCTAATTGGCACTTGAATTAATGCATTATGGAATTGCCACACCACGCTTGTCATTTTGGGCTTTGCTTGGTACAGTGCTTTCCTATGTCATAATGATACTTTAGTGGTCCAAATTGCACTTGGCCATCTATTGGCTGAGCATGTTGTTGCCTCTACATAGTGCAGTGCATGGTGTCAAGTCTCACCGTTGTGATGTGTCTTCTTATGCATTTTGAATGGGGGCTTGTTAAATGTTACATGTTAGTTATCAAATTTATACATGATTAACATGATGTTTCCTGATGGTTGGCCAAGTTTTGAGCATATAGTTTGTTTGATTTCTTGTTGTGAATGTTGGACAAAATATTTTTAGGTGCATAAGTCATGTATCTTCGATTTTGAAGGTGCAATAATTTTTATTAATTTTATTAACTTTTTAATCAATGCAAGTCTTTATGGATCATTTGTATAGCTTTGCCCTTTTTTAGGGCTTTCTACCTGTTGTAAGATGTGGGTGCTAGCAAAGGCCTTCATCGTGCTTTTTTTTATGTCTTTGAAGTTCTTTGGATTACACATATTGGATTGACTTAAGATCCCTTTTGCATAAGAGTTGATTTTGGTGGTATTGCTTCGTATGACTTGGATATCTCGTTGTGTTGTTAGCCATTATGTGAAGTGCTTTTTCATGTAATCAAAGCGTAATAAAGAGGAAGTTCATATTTGGTCATCTTTTTTATAAGTTAGTTATGTTCCATTGAAATATTTTTTTGATTCCACACTTCTATGTTGGAACTATTGGCATCCACATTGCTTTTAAACTTGTGTTTTATCCCTACCAAATGTTGGAATGCCCTTAGAAATCACTCATTTCAATCATCATTCTCTACTAAAAAGGGTTATCATCAAAGATTGCTATTGCCCAAAGGTAATGCTTTGGAACTTGATGGTTGCTATGCCAACTTAGGAGCATTTGCTCTTCCATTGTGGAGTATCACCAGAGATGAAGAGCATGCGAACTATGACATGAGGTGCTTGTTGGTGCTTTATCTCTGTATTTTTTCATGGTAAATCCTACCAATAGTCATATTCTTGTCTTAATTATTAAGTCATACATGCATAAGTATGAATAATTTTAAACTATGAAACTATGAATGACTTATTAGATTAGTTATATTTTGCTTCATGATACATACAATGTGAATTACCATAGTAATTCTAGAGCTAATGTATGCACAAAAGCATGGGTTTCTGAAGTGATGCATTTAATAAGCAAAAGGTTAATATAGGCTGTTTCCTACTCCTTAAGGATTCATAATAAGTTGTTAGAGCTTGGCCTTTATGTTAGTTATGCATCATTTGTATTTCTACCTTACAATTGTTCAATGGTAGGATAGGAGCCCACCATGGTGGGGCTAGGTGATGGAGAATTATGGTTCGATTTTGAGAAGGGATCTTAAGAGATAGCTACAACACCCAAGGAAGGCAATGGATGCACAAATTACCAAATCCTAACATGGAGTGGTAGTGACAATAAATAATAGTATCAAGCACCACATGTCTGGTAATTGAAATGAGTACAATCTAAATCTCTTAATGAGGATCCCTTAAAGGGCCTGTTTAATGCCATCAATGATTGTAATTCCAACTCCAATAACTTATATTTAAGTTGTTGCAGTTAAAAAGCTCATTGTTCGACCTTGGTTTGAACTGTTGGTCCTACTTCTGATGTGCATCGCCTATCCTATTCCTTTTGTTAACAATGTAGTCTCACCTTAGCTGGCTGAGTCATGTCATCAATATTATTACTTTAAAAAAATTAGAGTGCTCAAAGCAAGCTCATGCTTTGGATACATTTACGTGGGATGACATCCTAGGATTTTGATCCTTTATGTTGGCTTCAAGATCAGAGAAATTATTAAGTGGGATAGCCATTGGCAATTGCATTTCATAGTTAGAGATGAAATTCTTGGATTTTTGAAAGATGAACCATTATGACAACATCTTCCAAGGATGCTATCATTAATCGAGCATGGATGTTGGGGGCTGAAAGATGATCACATACTATAATAGTCTAAACAAAAAATGATGTTGATAAGAGATTGGTGGATGTTGCTCTTTGGACTCTTTCAATACTTTACAAGAAGCTATAATGTTTGAGTTCCTTGATAAAGTGATGATCTAAGACAACATTATACTCTCTTGAAGGAGGTTCATAGATAAAAGCATTAAAAAGACAAAGTTGAAGTGGTTTAGAGAAAGGCATTCCTTAGTCCCAAAGAAAATCATACAAAGGTGTGTTATGATAAACTTAGTCTACGACACTATTGCCTTGTTGCTTTATGTGGGATAGTTTAGCAGACTTCATTTCTCAAACATATGCAATGGCACTGTGCTAAGAACTATATTTTACTTTAGACAAAAGTAACTAGTCAACTATAGTAATGACCATAGTTGAATTTGATTCAATCATTACTACCTAAAACATTAGAAAGTGGTATTCTTAGAAGTTCCATTACTTCAAATATAGTAATAACCTCCATGGTAGAATCTAAAGATGAAATCAAAGTTTGTTCAACAATAGTACTAGATCTTCTCTTGTCATCCTGTTCAACATTACCAACTTCAGCATTCAAGACATAATGCTCAATTATCTCATGGAAATGATTTGAATGCTGAATTGACAAATTAAATATGAATCAAAATGATAGAAAAAGCATACCAAAATAATAGAAAATAAAATACTCAAAAATAATAAATTAAACATTTAATTGGATAGAACTCATTAAGATGAGTCTAATAAATTTTATTTTATTTCTATTAAAGAATATTAGGAATTATTTTGAATTATTAAAAAAATAAGTTTAAATAATTTAAAATTCCTCTTTTTAAATTAATAAAATATTTATTAAAGTTGAAATAAGATAAGCTAAGGTAGAGAAATATAAGTAAAACAAAGCAATGTGAAGGCTAGCAGATAGAACTACTAGAGTTTCAAAATAATACCAAATGAGGTGAAAACATTGAAAAAATGAAACAAATTTGGTGAAAAAGTTGCATTCCTAGCATCTAAAGTTAGATGTACCCACTCTATTATTAAATCATGAACAAATAAAAATGTTTAGTTATACATAATGAAATCTTAAAACATAAATTAATTTAAAGAAATTTTAAAAAGTAAAGTTTTTTATTAAGCTAGTTCAGATGAGTCCTACAATGTTTGCTTCATCTTGAACATTCTAACATTGGAATTTTGTGAAATACTAAGTTAAATAAGTATAAATAATAAAAAAAATATTATTTTGGTATTACATAATAATATGATAAAGCTTAAATGATGAAATTGTTGAAATGTATTCAAATCAAATGAAAGTGATGTAAAGTCTCATCAGAAGGGAATTAGAGCTAAATGAAATGAAACCAAATAAAAGCAAAAAAAAAAATATATAAAATGAGATAAACTATGCTAGAATTTTAGTGTAACATCTTCAATCTTCAAGTGAGCTACGAATAAACATATCTCATAAAACATATCAAAAAATTAAAAAAATATCTAAAAAGTTTTTATTAGGAGAGTGCATCAAAACATGTTTAAAGACATTTATTTCCTTATGGTTTGAGCATGTTAGTAATCAATGTGAACTATAAAAGAAAATAAGCATAAATAATAATAAATAGTTCTTTTAATATTAAATAAACATATGACAAAGCTAAAAAATGATATAAAGTATAAAAATATAATTTAACAAAATCAAAGTGATGTAAAGGTCATACAAATAAAAAAATCAGAGCTATAAATAAAAACACATTAGAAAATGACATAAATATTAATAGAAAGTTGCATTTCAAGATGGCAAGAAGATCAAGTATGACATTCTCAATAGTTAAATTATGTGCAAAAAGAAATGTCTCATCATTCATTGCCCAAAAACTAAAACCATAATTAAAAATAAGGAAATGAATAATTAACTTGATCAAATTCATCAAGATAGGTCCAAAGATAGTTATTTTGTCTTGATCAGACAAACATTAGAAATAATACAAGTTACCAATGTAAATAAACATAAATAAAAATAAATCATTTTTTGATATTAAAAAAAAGTACTTAAGCTAAAAATGGATAAATTGAAGTAAAATCATATAACAAAATCAAAATAATGTAGAGGTCGCCATAAGGAAAATCAAAATTTCATCATATATATCTTAATAAAAGTGAAATATTGGAAAAAAATGAAATAAATTATATGATAAAATTACTTTTGAAGCTAGTTAAGAGATCAAATGTAGTAGCCTCTATCATGAAATCTGTAAATATCAAAATAACACATAAAAAAGCTTAA
>JAIUJO010000276.1:209215-274131 GCA_023846275.1 Vanilla planifolia
TCAAATTGCATGCTAATCTCTTAATTGAGATGAAAGAGTCAAGATATATGGAACCTTAAGAATCTTTTACTAAACGTTATCTTGCTTTCCATGCCAAAAACAATTATTACTTTTAGGATAAGGTGTTTTCATCTATTATGATCGATTTTAGCAAAATTGGTAAAACATTGGTTTCTTGTACGTTGTTTAAAGAATCTAGGCATAAATGTTATTTTGTGATTTTATAGAGATTTTATAATTTAATATGAGGTTTGTGTTTGATAAATGTTTTCTTATAACTATTCCTATAAATATGCAACAAATATATCTTGAAAATATTCAGGATTATTACACATTTTATTGAAGAATTTAGTCATGAATAATTCTGATTAGTTAATAAAACAAAGTAAGAAATCTTAGAAAAACTTTGTATAAAGACCTAGGAATGTTCTCCTCAAGTTATACCACAAATTACTTTTATGATTTAAGTAAGATTTCAACCATATAAAATAAAACATTGTAATGAATTTTACGAAAAAAAATGGGAATGAATGACTCACGTTTTTACATGATGTTGATTTGAGGCTCTACCATGGAAATGAAATTCAAGGAAATACTAAGAAATTAACATAGATGGCTTCCAAGGCAAGTAAGCTCGTGGGTTTTCTTGTTGAGCTATTTAAGGTGCTTCAATTAAGAACTAAAGAAGGCTAAGGAAAGATTAGGTATTCGTTATGGGCAAGAAAAAGATTTTTGATTTGTCGAGGAATACTAAGAAACTAGGACGGAACTTAAACTCACTAATATTCTTAGTTGTGAAATTATAAGAATGAAGAAGATAACATAGGAATTAGAACTTATATGATGTAGGATTTAAAATTTGAAAATCTTAAATTTTACTTGTATGTCCTAGATTTGAAATTTTAATATCTAGGATTTAAATTTTACTTTTTTTTTGTTTTGACACTTGAACATAAGTTATGTTTGAGAACCTAAGAATCCAAGGTATGGTTGAAGTTAAATTCAGACAAAAAAAGATCCTAACAGAATATATAAAATTGATTAGAAATTTGGTATGTGAAATTTCTATGGATGAAGGTTTTATGCGTAGCAAATTTTAAGATCAAAAGAAATGTTGAATTAAAAAAATAATGTGTTTAGTGAGACTTGAGAAGACTCTAATTAAGGCCATGATTTGATTATGTTATTAGTTAGAACTAAGTAAGGGTGATTAAGATTGAGGGTTTTGTTTTAGCCTTAAGATGACATAATGCTTGGCCAAGCAACCTATGATAACTTGGAGTTTTGCTAAATCTTGATTTAGTTTTATTGATAGGTGAGATAATGAGTAGCAATGAACATAATAGAGGCCATTGAGAAAGCAAAGTGACTTAAGAAAATTTATGAGGAAAGTGAGAGTTAGTACAATTGAATCATGGTTAAGGAAGAAGAACAATGAATTAAATGGACTAATCTGTGGTTTTATAAATTATGGGTATGGAATGGAAATAAATACATGACATTTGATTGGTGAAGATACCTATAGATGCAGGATAGGCATTAGTGAAGACCTTTGGTTTGCCAAATACAAGACAAGGGTTATTGAAGATATAGAAAGTTGATTATTGGTTCAGGATATAAAAAACCATTGATGATAGATTGGGTTTAGGTATCCTTAGTTAAATGTAGGAAAAATAATCATGATGTTAATTAAGAATGTCTTTTGATGATGACATAGACTATGATGTTGTAGAGCATAATGCTAATCTCCTAAGCTAAAGTGTGACATGTTTGGTATATACCAAATGGTTGCACTCCCACTAGACATGGAGGTTACATACCTCATTTAAAGGATGCATTTAGAGATCATGGGTGTCTGTGTGCTTATGGTTGTTCAATATAACAAGTGATAAAATTCCATGACTGTAGTGTGGTTGACATGATTTGCAAACCTTTAGTTGGGACAACAAGATAATTTGTTGAGGATTAAAATGTTCATCATGTGCCACTATAAGATATCACTAGATATTTTGAATTTGGCAAAGCCCTTGTTATAGTGACACATGGTATATTATTACTCTTGTAGCCCTATGGCATGGTCCATGTAATCAGTTGATTCTAAGTTGTTGCCTATTGGAACATGTGATAAAATAAGAGTGTAAACTTGTGGTGAGTATCTCACAATCCCTGAGTAAGTATAGAATTATTTATGGCTAACAACATATCTTATGGTATTGATCATGACATTTTTTAGACTTGCTAAGCAATGTTAGGCTTATGTTATAGTTTTATGCATTGGTTCAACTTGGTAGGGTTCGTCAATTATATGATTTGTACAATATAGTAATGATTGTACACTACTCTTCTTTTTTTGCATTTATTCTTTTATTAAAAGGACAAGAGGATTTAATATTGAGCTTATCTCAATCCTACCCACCTTATGTAATTTGTTAAGGTAGGAAGTTAGTAATGGTTATGACATTAGAGCAGGGGCATATAAGTGAGATCCTTAGTGGATTACACTACCATCAACATTTAGTCCTGTCCTAGTTTTAGTCTTATTTGTTTTTGGGATGTATATTTTGATGTTTAATGTTAGACTATAAGAGATACTTTCCATTTGAATTTAGACTATTTTAAAAATTATATTTTGATGTGGTTCTTCTAGTTTACTTCGTTATGATAGTAATTGTTTGGATTTTTTGGTTGTATATATATTATGGATTATGTGGATATGTATATTTGTGGGTATAAAATGCCTTGGTACCACATAAATGCTATTATGCTAGTAGTTTACCTAAATAATGGTAGACCATTTCATTGCTCAACTAAGGTATGAGTAAGAAAAGGAATGTTGTCCATTTATGCTAAAATTATTTTTTTAAAAAATGGAAAAATATTTTATTTAGGTAAATGGCTAATTTTTTGCTATAAAAATATTGTACTTCATAACCATTTTGCAATATTTTTATGTTTTTTGGATAATGACATCGACCACTGATTGATCAAGATAATACTTTTATTATTTATGTAAATCATATTTTATATTCTAGTAAATCATAATTATACATTATTTTTTATTTTTTACCTTTAGTAATTTTAATTGTCTTTCACTAGAATATTGACATTCCTTATTTACAAAAATGTTTGCTCATTAAAGTGCATCAAAGTATTAAAACTTAAATATATTTGGTTTTTTGATTTTTGGATAAATTATTATTTCACTTCTTATCAATAATCTTCATTTTGAAATGTCTTTTGGGAATAGACTGTGTAATCTAATCAAACTGCATCTCTAAAAGCCCAATATTAGACCATAAAAAAGGCTACTGAAAGTAGTCACAAGCGTTCTTTATAGATATCACATGAATTGTTAAAGATGTGGCAAATATTCTTTTTTTTTTAATCTTTCACTACTTTTCCTTCATCATTTAATGTATATAATGCCAACATTTAGTTTATCTATTTAATTACAAGTTTTTTTCATACATTTTTCAAAATTCTTATTATGATATGGTAAAGAAATCATGCTATTTGTTTTCAACAGTATGAGTGTTTGCTATCATAATGATTTTTTATGGTTGTACTATCTTGGAATTTTTTGCATATTAATTTAAATTTTTTATTTTAGATTATTAATAAAATATTTTTTATTGAGCCACATTAGTACATTTATATTATCATATTTTAAAGGATTTGGTTATCTTAAGAATAGTTTTAAATTATTAATTAATATTTCATAATTTGTTTCAAATATTTGAGCTTTTCTATTATGATGAAATTTTTTTGAAAATTATTTAAAATAAAAATTGTTTCCTAAAACCTAATTTTGAGTGAGCCTTTTTTATAAAAGTTTAATTTGATGTGTTATCCAATTAATTTTTATTGTTAAGTATTTTTTTATTAACTTAATAATTTGATATAGTTTTATATTCCTTGTAATGTTTTTAAGAAAACAATTTTCACTAATGTATGCATATTTAAAAGCTTATTAAAATTATTTATTCAAATATTCTTTGAATCAAAATATTACCATCACTTTTTTAATATATTATATAGTAGAAACAATTTTCTAATAGAATACACTATCAAATTATTATGTTAATTCTACTGAGTATCTTAAATTTTTTTTGTAAAAATAATTTTCTACTTTATTATTTTTATGTACATTTATATTTTAAAACAAATTAAAAATGGTTTTTGATATATGATTCTTGTTAACTAAAAGCATAATTTTATATTTTTTGAAAATAAAAAGTTTTGGCAATTTTATGTCTTCTTTGTTGGGGTTTTTTGTTAATAATAAGGTTGAAATTTGGATTATATTTTAATCATCCTATTTAAATGTTTAATTGCATAATTACCTTAATAATTATGTTTTATTACATAGCTTTAAGCTTGTTGTGTCTACATCAACATATTCCTTTTTGTTATAGTTTAAAAATTACATTTTTAATAATATATTTGAAATGTTTTAAGAAAAGTTTTGTATTTTATTGTATTAAAATATTTTAATAAAATATTAATTATTATTGGATTACCATAAAATATATTTCACTTTTTTCCTTTCATAATTTCAATCTTCATTAACACATTTGTTAAGCACTTTTTAGTACTTTATTTTACCTATCACGATCTTAGTTTTTACTTCCATTTTGGATGGAGTACTTTCATTTATTTTTCATTGAATTATATTTGGAAAGTTTTTTTGAAAATTTTTTAGCATATTTAATATTATACGTCACTATTTTTTATATCAGTTAGCGATAAAATTTTCTTGTTCAATAATGTATCTTTTTTTACAATAATGAAATCAATCATTGAAAATGCATGCAAATGTTTTTTGTTAAAATATAATTTTTTGTAGATAAAATTGAAAAAATTTTAATTCATAAATATAAATTTAAAATTTTATTTTAAATAACTAAAATTATTTAATATTAAAGAAATGTATTTTGTTGTCAAAGATATGTTTTGGTGTAATCTAGGCTTAATGAACAAATGAATTTTAATCAAATTTTATGAGCATCGACATAAAAATATATTTTTGGCCAAGCATTTCAAATAATCATAATATTGAAAAAATAAGTTTAATTAAAAAATTAACTATAGAAAGATATAAGAAAATTATTAAAGATTAAAATAAAAAAATAATTAAAATTTTTTGAACATTTTAAATGATAAACTTCTATGAATAAATTATCCAAAATAAATTGAAGGGCCATAATGTGAATAGAAAATACCATATTTAAATTAAAATGATTTTTTAAAGTAAAAAACTTAATTAAATGTTAAGATACATTAATATGAAAAGAACCACCATAAATATTCTACAATAACTTAAGATAAAAAACATATTCTATCAAATAATATAATTAAAAGTTTTGAGGAAATAGAAAGGAACACAGTAATGTCTACCAAATTTACGTGAACTTTAAATTACTTAGCATAATTTTGTAAAATGCAAGGTAAAATATTTTCAAAGATAAGGAGTTTAAAATAGTCAAAACATCAAGAATAATTAATGAACAATGTTTGAAAATATTAAAATGAAATGTTATATTGTTTGAAAAAATTATCAGACATAAGTATTAAAACTAATTTATTATAAGTAAGAAAGTTAAAAATACATAAAAGACTACAACAAATATGATTTTCATATATTACGAATATAGCATGACTTATTATAGATTATCTAAATTGATTTCTAGCATGAAAAATTATAACATCCATAGTGTGACAAACCCAATTTTTCTATAAACCTTTAATTTTTAGGAAATTATGTGGAATAGTTTTTATCTTTTGCCTTGGTACCACAATCATAATCAACAATCTTACACTTGCTTATTTAGATAATAACTACGACATATAAATTTGTTTCAAAATAAGAATGTAAAAGCTTCCTAAAAAATATCAATGATATTATTTTTCAATAAGAAATTCCATGAAAATGCATCATATTATACTATAAAAAAGGTTATGTATACTTCAAATTATTTACATATATTAAATGAAGTCATTTTTTTTAAACATGAGTTTGTGCTACTTATCTTTTTTTGATAATGTCTATACCTTTTGGTTGTTATTCTTTTTCAAAAAAGTTGATGCTCCCAAACAAAAATATGCATAAATTAATTGTTTGATGTATGAAAATAAAAAATCAGTTCCATTACAAATTTCAATTCTAAGTAAAATAACCAAAATGTTTTACTTTTGCATGCCTTAAACTAAATGACCAAGTAACCACTTACATTACAATCCTTCTTGACTAAAACTATCCTCCTTAATAATCTTGAAAATCTATGTTTAATCATATGTTAAAATTATTACAATAAATGTTACAAAATATATATTATAATTAAAATAATAAATTAGTGCAAATAATACTAATTTATATTAATTAAACCAATGGCCATGATAATGCTTAAAACAAAGCCTTTTTTGTGAGTCTTGCTTCTGAAATACTGTAGTAGGAAAAGTTGTCAAGTTGCTTAATTTCATGATCAAAAGATTCTCATCTTCTCTGCTTTTTCTGAAGATACATAATATCCTTCATTAGATCATGTTATTTGACTTTCAGACTGTCTATGTTATTCTACACATAGGATCAAAATCCAATTGTTCGATCAGCATTCATGTCAAACGGACATAGGCAAATCCTATCTCTAAATAGTCCCAATTGAATCTTCCCTTTCGATCATGTAGTTTTCATAATCAAATACTCCTAGATCATTAAATAACAAATACTTCTAGGTCATTTTGATCAAGTAGCTCATGCACAACAGCTCTTTTAGTCATTATTTTAAGCTACTAAAAGTTTTTGTTTAAACGATAATTTTTTATTAAAAAATATGAAAATAGGAGAAACAATAAGATTATTTTCCTTATTTGGTAAGTGCTTAAAGTTGGTAGAAAAGGTCTATGAATAAAAGAATTTTTTAATGGCATGGATTAATGAATTTTTCACAATCTAAAAAAATTTTCAAGTCATCACATTCAAGACATTTATAGGTAGTAATCATTATCGCTTCAATAAATTGCTTACTTTAGTCGTCAAACTCTTAAAACCATTATTCTTCTCAATCAGTAAAGTTATTAATTTTTGTTATTAATAATTGATTTAATTAAGATACTTGTGCTTCTTTAATCATTTCTAATTTTAAGAGTTTGCTTCTTTTCTTCTGTTGCAATTTTATATTATTGTAAGGTTGTAACATACTATTTCTTTTATTGAGTGTTTGTTATTGGCAAAATTTTGTTGTGGGTGACATAAGCTTATTTTAAATCGAACACCTAAAAATCATTTGTGTATATTTCAATTCTTATTAATTTTTTATTTCATAATTTGTTTTTTTTCTTAAGCATTTCAAAAGTACTTTTAAGCGATTTCTTTAGTAATTTTGTAAAAATAGAAATTTCAATTCTTAGCTATGCAACTTCATCTTGTAAAACAAAACTTAAATTATTATCAGAGCAAGATTCCCTTCCTATGACAATAAATTCTACAAGTGATTTAAGGTTCAAATTAATTTTTTTAATAAGTTTAGGCAAAGGTGGTTCCTCTTATAGGCCACAACTCTTTTGTGGTGAATTTTATCTCTATCGAAGGATTAAGATAACTAGTTATTTAAAACACATTAATAGAGAAATGTGAGAAGTAATACAAACTCCTTTCAATTTCCCACGAACAAAATCTCACAAGATATTTTATAATACTAAATTTAATAAATTTATACCTTGAATACCTCTAAATTTAATAGAATTACGACTTTTAAAATAGCTTATGAAATTTGGCATGGGTTAGTGATGATTTATGAAGGATCATTTAAGAAGAATTAAATACAAAATTATAAGAAGAATAGAAGATATTGAAAATAGCTTTGAATTAGTCAAAAGCGATTATCACAAATGGAAAGGAAGAAGATAATGGATGACCCTTTTGCATTATGGTTAGAGACGAAAACAAAGGGGATATATCTTGAGGTGAGGTAAAAATTACTAGTAAAAAATACGCTAAAAAATTACTTTATGTTTGCAAAAGATATAAACGTTTAATAGAAAATAAAAGAATTCAAAAGAGGAATATAATGAATATCTATTTCGTTATTTAAAAAATTAGAAAAAAGTTCAACATGCACTTTTAGAGTGTGGAAAGGCCTATGAATTAAAACAAAAAGTTAATAAGAATACATCATTAGTTAAGGAATCGAGCGATTTTGAATAATAATACTCCACTTAATCATTTTCAAAAATAAAAACAATCTAGTAGAGAAATTTTTGTTGCACACGTTAGAAGATCTTATAGACATACACATGTTGCTAATTTATGTGGTATAATAATATTAAATGACACTATTGCATGCAACTTGGTCATACGTAATATGCATGGAAGATTAATTCTAATACTTAATTAAAATTTTCAACTTTTGCATTGAGAATGAAACGAATTGTAGCATAGTTACACACAAATATGTTAAACCCAAAATGGCTTGGGTTCTAAAATCTAATAATAAAAATAAGGTATTATGCATGTAAACTTTGATTAATAAATTTAAACTAAAAAATTAATATGAAAAATATAAAGAAGAAATAATGTTTGAGAAATGAAGTTTAAAATATTCAAATCAATTAAATAGAAAAAAAATGATGTAACTAAAGAAAATCCTAAAACTTCAAATTCTATTTAGGATAATCATAAAGAAAAACTTAAATATGAAATTTTTATTAGTTTTATAATTTATTTTACCTTTAAAGTGAAAACTAATATGCGAATTCTGTGGAAAAGCGATTTTAAAATACTTTTTTCTAATAACAGATACACTTATTTTTCAAAAATATTTTATAAAAATAATTTTATATTGGTTAAAAGCTTTAATTTCAAAATATATCATAATTTTTTTGGTTAAGAAAAATAAATTTAAAAGTGGAAATGGTGCACAAAAATTTTTATAGGCTTAGTTCAATTTAGGATCTACGTCCACCCATGGTCGAGGTTGAGAAAAACTATTATAGTAAAAGAGTTATAACAAGGGATTGTTTTATTACAATTCACCTTACATCTATTTGAGATTTTTTCCAACAATTTCGTTTAACTTACTAGGTTTTTGGTGTTGAACTATAACCGAGGCTTTTACAAGTTTAACAACAACTTACTTTTTTTGATATCAAATCAAACTTAGGCTTTCGCAAAAACTAGGTCAGCCAACCCAAAAGAAAAATGCAAGTACAGCAATAAAAATCTTCTCAATAAAAAATTATAAATTTTTGCATGCTTATTTATGAATATAAAAAGTCTAAAAAAACTCAAAAGTATAGAAGAGTTGAGAAAGTAAATGCTTATAGAATTAGGCTTACCTTAAGGAATTTGAAATTTCAAGTTGTAGTCTATGGGTGGTGCTGGAGAAATTAATGTCAATAGAATATGATGGAATTTTTTTTGAGATGTTAAAATCTTATTCACCTTCAATAGACATTTTTTCATAATAATTAGATACTTATAGAAAATGTTTGGTCATAATTATTAAAAAATAAAACAAAAGCTATTTAAAAAGTCACTGCCAAACATCCTAAAATTCTATTCGAAATGGAAAAAATTCTAAAATGAGTATTCCATGACATATATAATGGCAAGTTATTTAGCCATTAGGCACAATTGACTGGATTCATTGGATCGGCTTAAAGGAGATTTCAACCATCCAATCAAATGTTGTAAAGGTGGATGAGTTTTGTGTAGTTGGGTCAAACTAGATTAGATCTAGGCCATTCAATCAAGCAAGATGAGATCTAGATCGTTTGATTATTCAACTGTAAAATTGAGCATGATCTCAACCATAGGGTTAAAAATGGATTATTTAAAGCCACATGATTTAAGAATAGATATTACACATAAAAAGTCATCTTATGACATCAAATGAGTTCACGACGATCGGATGTTGAGCACAGATCAATCATTTATAGTTGATGATGTAGTAAGCCTTTGATCACCTCATCAAATTAATCATTGGGCCAGTTAAGATAACAACTTTAAGGGAGAGTCAATCTCCTGAATGCCATAAAGAAAGAGCAATCGGATGCCAATGAGCACTCTTAATTTTGGAAGCAGACAAGCAGCCAACAATAGTCCCACACTTCGTAGTACGAAGGGACGTGCTCTTTATAAGCATTGCACAATGCTGTTTTGTGAGCTGAAAAAGGGTCTGCTCCCCCTTTTGTGCTCATGACTTGATCACCTGATTAACTTGTATGGTTATAGAATTACATGTCAATTTTTGGTCCTATATAGCCTACCTAAATTTAGAACTATGGCAAACTACCCTAACCTAATTTTGCTCGAGCTGCTGGTCCCAAAACTTGCAAACGTCAACTTTAGGTTAAGCTCAAGACAAAAGCTTTGCATTTTGACATAACTAATATGTAGCACATTTGTTTTTATTATTTAATTATGAAACATTTATCAAAATTATTTTTTGATTTAACTAAATTATTCTTCACATGCAAATTTGTTTCATAGTAAATAAGCATGTTAGAATAAAATTCTAAACATTTAAAGCTTTATTTATCAAACATAAATGTAACAAAAAATTATATTAATTAATCTTTTTTACAAATTTTGAATCAATCATAATACTTCATACCTTAAATATCTTGTTTTGAAAGTTGTTACAAAAACTAAACTAAATGAATTTGAATAAAATTTTGAGCTAGACTATTCAAAAAAGTGTAATTGGAGCCAAGTGGTATTCTTAAAAAAAGAAAAAACTTCGACAATTTCTTAAACATTTTATAAAATTTTATTTTTATTAATAAATTCGAAAATCTAGATTATGTCGCAAGTGATAACAACAAATAACAAAGAATAGAAATAGAAAGAATTTTAAAGAAATAAACATAAATTAAGGGAGAGCATTAATCTTGTAATGACATAGATGTGAGGGGAGTTTATCTTTCATAATTTGTCTATTCCTTTTATAAATAATTTATGTTTTTATACATTTTATTAAATATTTTATTATAATCAAAATAGAAAGATTGTTGTGTTTTTGACCACTTGTAATGGTATTTTATTTATTGATAATAAACTCTAATTACATTTCATAATTTTTAAGTTAATTTTAAATTTTAGATCGACAATGTTTGTATTAATGGGGAAAGTTGAAGAAGTGAAGCATAAGTGAAACCCTATGAAAACTATTTTTATTGGAGTAGAAAAAAATCAAAAGATACATTTTGAATTAAATTTTAGTTACTTTAATTTTACTTTGGTTAAAATATTGTGCTTGATTGAAATATTTATCACAAGGCACAAAAATTAAATTTTATTTAAATTAATATGATAAAAAATGTTTTTTTTTCTTAAAAAACTTAATTCTTCATCATTTATTATCTTGAATTCATTTTATTTTTTTAAAGTCTTAATGTTGATTTAATAAATTTTATAAAATATACATTATAAGTATAATAATTATTAAGAAAAATAAATACTAATTTAAATAATACTAATTATTAATAAAAGAACCAAAAGCCTTTACTAGTTTTCGTGAAGAGGGTCTAGAATGTGAGCCTAAAAACTCGCTGGTCAATTGTGATACTAAGTACAACTATGAACACAGTTTTTAGGGACTTGGAATGGGTTAGTTGCCTCATATCCACATATACAATTCCTAAACTATCACTAACAGCACGAGTAATGACTTTCGAGCAAACCAAGGGGTAGTCAACCTGAAATAAGCTGATTTTGAGGAACGTGTATGCTTTATATACAAAACGTCTTTATTCACTTTCATAATGTGGGACTGAAACAAAGCCTTGTTTTGACACAGCATGCTTCCAAATTATAGGACTAACTAGAACCTTCTGATCATGTAATTTAATGATGAAACAATTTTGATCTCCTCCACCTTTTTATAAAGCTTGATAAGTTTAGTAATCAGATCAAGATAGATTTAATGATTTTGATCAAGTCCTTTTTCAAAACTTCCTTATGAAATCTCGTGCAAAAAAATGTATGTTTATTGAACAAGTAGTCTTAATTCATTCGAATCGAGCAACTCATGTGCGATATCTCTTTCAGCTATTTTTAAGCCATTAGGATATTTTATTTAAATAATAATTTTTCAACTTAGAAAATGAAAACATTGATAATACAATAATGCTTATTTATTGAAAAATGTCTATAAATAAGTGAAGTTTTGAATAAAATGGATTAATGAGTTTTTATGCAATATGAATAATTTTTAAGCATTTGGTAGCCCACGATAATTGTCACTTCTATAGCTAATTCCTTTAGTCGTCAAACTCTTAATTACAATTTTCTTCACACGTTGCCTAAGTTATTAATTCTCTTTATTTCTAATTGATATAATTAAGATAGTTGTGCCTCTTTAATCAATTTATTAATGATAGAATTTTAGTTGAATTGATTTTGATTTTATGTCACCAAATGTTTTTGTTTATTGTCATTTTATTTTGTTGATAATCTATCGTAACTTGTTTCCTTTTTGAGGCTTTGGACTATACATCTTTTTGCAAATGGTTTTTATAAAGTTTTTTCTTTGATTCTGTCGGTACTAGATGTTGGTTTTTTATGTAGAGTCACCTAAATATCATTTTGTACATTTTAGTTCTTATTGGTTTTTCTGTTTCATGTTTTTAAATCATTATTTTTTTAAAAAAATAATCATTTTAAATTAAATAATGATTTATTTAAACGTTTTTTAATAATTTATTTAAATATTTTTTTGAGAAACTTAAAATTTTATTCATAACAATTCAGCCCCTTCTTACTAATCTAAACTACATTATATGTCATTGTGAAGTATTATCTAATAAGGGAGTGGTAGATTATTTGGAATAAAAATTTGTCTTTCTTAGAAAATATTTAATATATTGTTTTAATATTTTGTTTAACAAACATAAGTATGTTTTTAAAAGTGAGTTTTAGAAAATACTAAATTTATTTTTAAAATAATTAACTCTATTTTAAAATACGTTCAATTTTTTATAAGGAATTTTAAAAAAATATCAAAAATTTGTACGAATAAAAAATGATAGGTAAATGATTGTTTGGTGATTTAGCTTAAAATGAAGCCTTTATCTACCACTAAAAAGATATAACAAAACAAATATAACTAATGTTACCCTTTTGCCAAATGATAGGTAGGTTAAAACATTCGAATAATAAAAAATAGAAATTGATTATTACTACCTCACAACCTAACAAACTTGGAAAAATAAAATAAAGTAATTTAGTAACACAAAATAAAATTAGAACCAAAAAACCTTCATAATAAAATTGTCGAATGAGGTACAAGTATTTTAGATGAATTAATTAAAAATTTAGAGTATTAATTTGAGAAGAAAGTAAAGATTACAAGTTTGATAAGCAACAGAAAAAGCATAAGGATGTGTTGAACGAGAAGAAGAAGGACAACGAGAAGAGATGAAGGAGAAGAAGAAGAACGAGAAGGAGAAGGCGAAGGAGAAGTAGGAGAAGATGTAGAAGAAAAAGAAGTAGAAGAAGAATATGAAGAAGAAGAAGAAGAAGAAGAAGAAGAAGAAGAAGAAGAAGAAGAAGAAGAAGAAGAATAAAGAAGAAGAAGAAGAAGAAGAAGAAGAAGAAGTAAAAGAAGAAGAATAAGAAGTAGAATAAGAAGAAGAAGAAGAAGAAGAAGAAGAATAAAAGGAAGAAGAACAAAAAATTGAAGAAGAAGAAAAAGAAGACAAAGTAACAGAAGTACAAGAAGAAAGAAGAAGAAAAAGAAGGAAAGAAGAAGAAGAAAGAAGAAGAAGACGAAGAAGACGAAGATGAAGAAGAGGAAAAAGAAGAATAATAAGAATAAGAATAAGAAGAAGAAGAAGAAGAAGAAGATGAAGAAGAAGGCATAGATGAAGAGAAAGAATAAAAAGTAGAATTAGAAGGAGAGGAAGAAGAAGAAGAACTAGAAGAAGAAGAAGAAGAAGAAGAAGAAGAAATAAAAGGAGTAGGAAAAGGAGAAGGAGGAGGAGGAGGAGGAGAAGAAGAAGAAGAAGAAGAAGAAGAAGAAGGAGAAGGGGAAGGAGAAGAAGATGAATAAGAAGCAAAGAAGAAGAAGAAGATGAAAAGAAGAGGAAGAGGAAGAAGAAGAAGAAGAAGAAGGGGAAGAAGAAGAAGAATAAGATGGGGAAGAAGAAGAATATTAAGAATAAGATTAAGAAGAAGAATGATAACCCAACTTTCTGTTCATTCGTCAAATGGTTTCTATGATTACTCCTATAATTGAAGCATGATTTAGCAAGAATGACTAAATTTCTTTGTATAAAAATTTGATTATAAAAAATATTCATAGAAAATATCTTTAATGCAATTATCATTATGCTTTAGCAAGTCTCTAAAAACAAATTTGTCTAAATACTAATTTTTATTTTAAAATTTGTTAATTTTTTAATAAAATATAATTATAAGAATTTGAAATGAAAAATTTAACACCAATAAAAGGTGGTTGGGCGTAAGTCAATTACATATAAATCCTATGCTAAAAGATAGGTAGGCATGAGCCTCACTACTATTAAAATAAAATGATAGGTGACAATTACCTTACAACAAAATAAGATTAACAAAAAGGGAATGAAAGTGGCGAAGTAAATTTGTACTTAACACAAATTAATTTCCTATGATTGACAAAATTTACAAACAAAAACAAATATTTAAATTTAATCAATCAAAATATGAAAAACTCTTTAAAATATATGGGAGCTTAACTGATTGAAGAAATAAGAACAAGAGGGAGTTGTTGATGGTAAGATATAGTGAACAAAATAGATGAAGATTATCATCTCCTAAAGGCGTAAAATACTTGAAATTTCACTTTAGAGTTTACAAAATTTTCTTCCAAAATTAAACACTATATTTTGCTAAAAACTTTTCCTATTTATAAAAGTTTTCTCATGACTAAATGTACTTGCAAAATAAATAAAAGAATCCATTACTCTAATTAAATATGTCTATGTATCTTTTCTTTTATAAACTTAAGTGTTTTTAAGTTATAGTTCTACTAACACATAACTAACATAAAAAATAGTCATTAGGTCAAGAGCCACATTATCTGAAGGATTTCTTACTATTTGATTGTGAACATGGTGCGATTAGACATCTAAATTTGTGGTTGCACTATTTGGAAAATAAGGCTTCATTTAGATCATTAGATCTTATTTGTCATCAAATAGCTGAAACGTGATCTTAAGTATGGATTAATTCTAGATTGGTGATAATGAAATTATGTGATCAAATAGCTAGTGAATTATCATATTTAAAGAGGATCATAAGATGATGACTTTTTTATTACAAACATGCATAGTTTGATTATCAATTGGTTTGTTCACTTTAGAGTTAGTCAATTATGTTTAGATCTAATTATTGTGAAGAATTAGGTTCAGTGTAGGATTTATTGTCATGGTGTTTAAGAAAATTAGTGTTTGATTTTTTTTATTGTAACTTTGTTACTGATTAATTATTTCTTTTCAAAATATAGTTTTTCGACAAGTTAATGGATGAAGATTTTTAACGATTTGATCAAGAATAAAATAATAATTCGTTTGATGATTAAGATAACATAAACATTGTTTCTTAATCTAAATTTTTTTTGAGATGATTAATTTAAAAGAAAATTTAATGTTTTGGCCACGTAGGAATAATTTCAGTCAAACTTAACATTCTAACAAAACAAAAATAGAAATACAGAAAGTTAAACTTAAAATAAATCAGTTAGAGGTTTGCCACTTGAACCATGAAGATCTTCATCGCATTGTATATTTCCTCTTCATCTTTAAGTTCACCCTTAACTTTAATATCAACTCACTAAAATGTAAAAATTAACTCAAATAAAGAATAGGAGGATTCTTTATTGGAAAAGTATTCAAGTACTGTTCAATTCTATGTAGTATAATAGGAGGATTCTTTATTGGAAATAAAGAATATATGCATAATGAGTTTAGAATGTGTTTCATAATGATAGGTCTTTCTCTTATTATCAATGGCTTTTTCTTTCGATTGACTTCCCTATTATTGATTTATCAATTAGGTATAAAAAATAATATGTTTTACACAAATAGAGAGGTGACAACCCAGATAGGTTATGGTGAGTTGAGTAACTTGAAAGCTGAGCCTTTTACTAATTCCTCTATCATACCTTAGCTTTTTTTATTCTTAGTAATAAATTTCCTTTTATGATGTTTAAATTGTTAAATTGATATTTTTTGAAATCTTTAAAACATTTGTGCTTACTAAAATTTTATTTTAAGTCTTTAATGATAAATATTGTTTTGAGCTCTAAAAAACCTAAAAGAGATACTATTGGATGAGATTTAGGTTAGGCATAATGAAAAACCTTTCCTTGATTATTGATCCTATAAAACACCCTGCTAAAAAGTTCCATCAAAAGTATGAAAAGTAAGGATGAAATTGCATTAGCTTGCTTGAGCCCTCAAGTGACTTTAAATTAATTATTTGACAAGCTAATTAAGATATTTGGAAGTTCAGGTGCTACATAGAACACTCATGATGACCATAATAAAATTATCGATAAAGTAGAATCTCATTGGAACCTTTCTTTAAAATTGACATGTTTTATTTATGAAACCACACATCATCAATTTAATAATGTAATTGTTTCTTCTTTCTCTTCTATTTAATTGTGCAAAAGATTCCCATATAGTTAGAACATTATCAATTATAACTTTGCTTTTGACAAATGTAGATCATTCTCAGAGATGAGAAGGGGAATAATTTTCTTAAGTTTAGTTGGAAACTATTATGAGAGATTTGTTTCTTAATAAAAAAGCACACATTAGTTGTCGTAAAATTATTGAAAGCTTTCAAGTTCCCATTTTTGGTAATTTGAAAAGGGTTTTAAAAATTAGAGATTTATTTAGGACATTGAAACCTTCTAAAAATATTGACAGTATCATCAAAATATTGATTGCAATTATCATCCAGGAATATGTGAAAATGTTACAATTGAATCCTTCCAGTGAAAAGGTGGTTTGTGGCCCATATCAAATTGATCTGTTTAACATTCTCCACCAATAATTTCATCAATAAAAGCTTATTGTCTTAACCTTTTACTAATCAAATGATGTAGCTCAGCATTGTAACATTCTCATTTACTTTAGAAGCTTGCACATTTTTTGAAAATACTTAATTGTGGCATCAACTATTTTACCCTCTTATAGTGCCCAAAAACCTTTAGACTCCTTTATGTTTGTAATTATTAATTTCGATTTTTTTCCTTCACCAGTGTGAAAGAATTTTCTTATTCTTCTCCCCTTCTTTTAGACATTTAATGTTAGCCTTTTAATGAAAGAGTTTCCTCTTTTACAACAACATGAAGGAGGATGTCATTAATCTTTGTTAGTTCCACTCTTATTTAAATATTGTAATTAGATTGAAATTGAATTTCTTTAAGTTTAACTTGTTCTTTAGATAGTTAATTGTATAAAATATGTTTTCAAGTGTTGTTTTGTTCCATTCCATGAGACAATAATTTAGCCATTTAAACTTTCTAGCTTTCTAGGCAAAAAGCATGGAGGTCTCATGTTTTGACCTTAGAAGAAGTTTATTTTTGTTTTGATCACAAATTGCTTTAAAAGTGAATTTAGTTATGGCTATCACACTAAGGCTATGGATAGGCCTTGGATAATACATATTGTTAATGTCTTATTGTTATTCTCAATTTGTTATTCAATGATGCCAATGTTACTTAGGTACTCCTAAATAATGTTACATAATATTTGTAACATAAGGTTAAGAAAACATTATAGATAAGACTTTATGTAAACATATGTAAGGTAATCCTTGCTTTAGGTTAGGTTTAAGATTTAGATTATGTTGAACAAATAAATTATAGAAATGAATGTAGTGGAGCTTAGATCATTGATTCCCACATAAGAGATAGGTAGGTTAGATATCAATACTCTTTTGTTATGGAGGTAACCATGTCGCATAATTGGTTGTATCCATAAGGGGAGTGCTAGACCATTTTATAAAAGACACAATTATCATTAAGTGACATTTTTAATTTTAGAATAAGGAAGGAATAATTCCATATTTAATTTTTATGGGTAATAAATGATGTGCCATGATATATGGTTTAGAGTACATATGGTTATTAAGAACTCCAAGAACTTTGGCACATTAGCCAATGTGATGAACATTATCATGTATGATGCTAGTTAATATAATGTGATAGGGGTTCTAGACTTTGTTTTTACCCTCTTTCTTATGTGAGACCACCAGATTGATCGTGGAGCCCTATACATTTAATTATTAACATAATATTTTTTTATAAAGGCTAAATATATATTAATATTTATAAAAGTAAAAGCTATCATAAACTAATGGAGTGTCTCACATTTTATTTGTATATTTTACTTAGATATTAAATTACCACATTTGAAAATTAAATATTTATTTTACACTACCTCCTTCAATGATGGAGTAGATGGAGCATTATGCACTTAATTGTTAACATAATATTTTTTTATAAAGGCTACATATATATTAATATTTAAAAAAGTAAAAGCTAACATAAACTTATGGTGTGTCTCTCATATTTTATTTGTATATTTTACTTAGATATTAAATTACTACATTTGAAAATTAAATATTTATTTTACACTATCTCCTTCATTGATGGAGTAAATGGTGCACCATATATGTGTTATTATTAATTGTATTTGGACTAAATAAATGTTGTTAAACATAAGTCAATGAGCTCTATCCATTTAAATATTTAGTTTCAAAGTTTAAAATATTTTTGGCTTTAGTTTTCTTTTATTATTATGTAATTCTAAATCTCCACTTTTGTGACCTTTGTATTGCCCTGACTTGGTTATGTTATAGTAGTGAAATTTTTCTTATTTTAGCTTTAATATATATTTACATGACATTAAAATAATAAGACAATAAAATTACCAATTTTACTTTAGTTGTTTGTAGTTATTCAAAACATGGTATATTCGTACCATATTTGACAATCGAGAATATTGTACTAGATCTTGTTAATATCTTAGAATGCAATTCTTTTGTATAGTTTATCTAAATTTTTTGTTATGTGACCATTACATTACTTATATTTTGTTGTATAGTATTGCTTTAAGTTATCTTAATTAAGCTTTATTTCTTATGTTTTTATCATTAATATAGTAATTTATAATTATTTTGGCATATTTTTTTTGATAATTAGTAGTTATTCCAAACAAGGTTTGAGAAAGTTGAACCAAACCTTGTCGAAGCCACCATGAAGAGTTCTAGTCAATTAAAAATTCATTATTATATTTTTGTGCTATAGTTTCTATGATTTTTGTATGTTTTATGAGATATTTTGATCTACAGTTCATTTATTGATTAAGAATGTTATACTTGCTCTTTTTAAATCCATATAATGCAACTTTTCTACACTATTTGAAATTATCATAGTTTTATTTGCTTATAATACATCGGTTCATTTTGTGCTATTTTTTCTATATTATATATTTATTAAATGTTAAAATATAACATTTATTACTATTAATGCTTATTTTATTTGGTGATTTCTAGTAATTCCATATGAGGTTTAATGGAGGCAATGAATTTGTTATTGGACCATATCAATGAGCTCCGCACAATGATACATAATTTTTGAATGATTTGTTTTGACAGATTTGTTTTTATCTTAATGAAATTATAATTCTCTACTCATGTAGAAGTTGTATCAATTTGATTTTTGTTATGTTATATTGGTTTAACTCACCCAATTTTAGCTTAAATAAATATATTTATTTAGTGTCATAAAACAGTTTTTTTTTATTGAATGAAAATAATTTGCGATTAGTCTTAAAAAAGTGGAAAGAAATGCCTTTGGACACAACTAATGAACTTTATCAATTAAATATTTTTTTATCCATACAAATTTTATTTTCCAGAGTATTGAATTTTTAAATGACATTTTTCTCTTCAACATAATTTTGTGAATGAGAATGTGACACTGTATTTATTTAGTACCTTAAATTGAAACTTTCTACTATAATTAAACTTATTTCATTAAGGCATTTGCTTTTGTTGGGTATATTATAATGAAATTATAATTCTTCTATGATGTGACCTATATATCATTTTTATTTTGTTTTATATATTTTTTTAATTAATCTTATTTCATCTTTGATATATATTTGTTTAACATTAAAATTAAAATTACTTTTTCGTAATTATTTTTTTAGTAAATTGTAGTAATTCAAAACAAAGTCTAATTGAAAAGAAAGAACAATCATTCGGATAGTTTTGACAAGCACTATTAATTAAATAATTATTTTTATATTTTTTTTTCTTATTTTTTAAGTTTTAGGCATGCTTTATGAGATATATTTATTTGTACCTTATTTGAAAAACAAGAGTGTTGCATTCATTCTCCTTATTATCATGGAATCCAAAATTTCCATAATATTTATCTCATTACTTAAAATTTTTAGCATGATTTGGTTGCATAAATATGTAATTTTAAACCTCCTCTCAAGTTTCCTTCATATTTACTTGATTTTGTTATATTAAATTACTTCAACTTTCTTATTTTATCTATAATATATATGTACTGAATTTAAAAAAATAATTAATTTTTATTTATTCTTTTTTTACATTGGTAACTCTGGTAATTTCAATTAAAATCTGATCAGATGAAGCAAAGGTCATTTGACTATGTTTAACGATATCTATCCAATGCATTATGAGATATTTAGATTCCAACCTAATTTTAGGATTGACGAGGTTGCACTTGAACTTCTTTGTATCTTGGATTTCTACTATACTATACATTTTATCACATTTATATATATGTTTTTCTTTGATCTTATATATTACTGTAAAAATTTAATTCTCTACTCACGTGATATTTACATCACTTTTGTTTGGTTACATTATATTTCTAAAATCTAAATCATTTCAATTTTAATGCAAATTTATTTAATACTAAACTAATAAATTGTTATTATTTTGATTAATTACTTTGTTAACTCGAGTAATTCTGAAAAATGTCTGATGGAGTCAAAACAAACACCATTGATATTGTCTTAACAAGGTTTATTCAATTAAACATTTAGCACATGATTTGATGATTGAAGCTATTATAGTCAATCACCTTAGTATTGTGGAAAATAACTTTCTCATATAAATTAACTAATTTCTTCAAATGTCGGGTACATTATTTTGAAACTCTAATTAATTCTCATATAACCTTTATAGGGTTTTAGCATGGTTATATTCATTTCCCTTTTTTTTATTTATGTTCTTAAAATGTATTTACTTTGTATTGAAATAATCTCTCTACTTAAAATTTCTAATTTCATCAAAGGTTTTACCTTTATTTCTTTATTTCACTGAACTCTAAATCTTCTCTCTAGTGCAAGCTCGACCTCTCTTAGTTTTCCTTATATTAAATCACTCCAAATTACCAAAGTTTAGCTTTAATATATACTTATTTACGTTAAAAATAATTATTTATTTTTTTGTGCTATTTTAAATTTGAAATTCATAGTAATTAATTCTTAACAAGGTTTATTACAAAAGAAACTAACATTGTTGGACTAAAGTCCATGAACTTTATATAAGTAAACATTCATTTTAATATTTTTATGTTTTATTTTTCTTTGTTTTGCATGCTTTAAAAATATTTCATTTCTTACTAGACTTGATGATCCTACATGTTAGAATCAATCTCCTTTGTAATATTGAATGCAACATTATTGTAGAATTGACCTTATCTTTTCAAACATTTTGCTTAGATTTTTTTTGTTATCAGTAGGCTATAATCCTTTTCTCTTGTGAGCTTTACATTGCTTTTATTTGGTTATATTTTGTTTCTTTAAGTTAAGCTGTTGGAGCTTTAGTATATTTAATTTATAATAAAAAATTATTGTTATTGATTCATTTTTACATTAATAAATCATAGTAATTCTAAACAATGTCAGATTGAGATGTAACAAATATCATTATACTTATTTCATTCAACTTTATTTGTTAAATATTTATTTCCTTATAACTTTTAATATCCTATTTTATTTGAGTTTGGTGTGATTTTTCACATTTTTCGATTTGTACAATATTTAAAGATTGAGATGGTTACACTCGACCTTTTTACCATCTTGGCTTGTAATATTCAAATACAATTTATGTCATCTCTTCAAATGTTTTGCATTCATTTTGATTAATTTCTATGAAAACTTATCCTCCTCTTATGAGACCTTCACATCACCTTCATTTGGTTACATTATATTATCTCAATTTATATCATTTTTAATTTCATGAATTTTTGCTTAATATCAAAATTATTATTTATTATATTTATATTTAATTCCTTTTATAATTTGTAGTAATTTGAAAAATGTAGTAATGGAGGAGAGGAGCTTCATTGGACTTGTATCAAAGAGCTTCATCAAATTGAACATTCATTTCAAGATTGTTTTAACTAATTTATATTCTTGTATTCTTATTTCAAAATAGTTCAATTCACACCAAATTTGACAATTAAGACTTTATAGTCAACCTCAATGCTATCTTAAAAACAACTTTCCGTCATAATTTGTCAATGTTTTAAGTTTTTCTCTTTTTTATTATTTTTATTTGTAACACCAAATCTCTTATCATGCACTTTATATGTTATTTTAATTTCGTTCTAATAGATTACGTCACTTAACCTCGTTTCAACTATAATATACGTTTACCTAGCATTAAATTATTAATTTACTAATTTTTAATGCTTATTTTCTTTGGTAATTAAAAAAATTCAAAACCAAGTCTAATTAGGAAAAAAAATATAATTGGGCTATTATTTGTGAACTCCATCTTATTAAATATTAATTGTAATAATTGTTAATATTTTTTCTATAACTTGGGGATGCTATAAAAGTAATTTTGATTCATATTAGTTTGATGATCAGGCTATTACATTTGGTATCTTTAGTTTCCTGGAATGAATCCTCGTCAAATAATGTATATCATCTCTCCTAAGTTTCACTTTGATTTGGATGTATTAATCTAAAACAACAACATTACTCTACCTTGGCCAGTACATCATTTTAATTTGATTACATTACATTGCTTTAGTTTATGTAATTTTAATTTATATATATAATTAATATTAATATAATACTTTATTATTATTCTTTGTTGCCAAAAATAAATATTTAATTAGATTGGGCTCATTATGAAGAGTCCAATGATCAATATTATTGCTTGAGCAGACCTCATTTAGAGTTATGAAGAATTTAAAAAGTAAATAGGAATAAATAATAATAATTTATTATTTCATATTAATTAAATATGTATTAAAATTGAAATTAGACAAATAAAAAAAATGTCATATAACCTAATCAAAGTGATGTCAAGTTCACAAGATATGAGATTTAAAGAGACACAGTTATGCAATCAAATCAAAGCAACACTTTTTAAAAAATAGATAAATTATATGAGAGAGTTTCTTTAGAAGAAATTAAGCAATTCAAGAGTTACATCCTTGATCATCAAAAATATTACAAATAGAAATGACAAATAACACAATCAAAAACACTATGAAATAAAAAGTAAAATTTATTAAAAAGAACATTTAGTTTGATAGAGCTATTCGAGACTAGTGTAACTAATTGGTTTCTTCAAAATTGAACAACCATTAGAATTATTATGAGAATTACGATGAGATTTGGAGTTATATATCAATCATCCAAATGAGAGCCAAAATTTAAATAAATAAAATAAATTTTAGTATTAAGTTTAATTTTAAGAAATAAAAGAGAGTAAAACATCCTCAATAATGAAATCAAGTATGAAATAAGATGCCGTATAGTGTATGCTAAACTTCATAAAAAAGTATTTAAAAGTATAAAATAGAACATTTAATCCTATTTTTTAGACTAACTGGAGATGTTTGATTCATCTTGTTTAGAACCTTATTGAAATTTTTTAGAGTTACCAAAGCAAATAAGAAAATAATTATAATAATAATATATTTTTTAAATTATGCAAATATAAATAAAAATAGTAGAAGGTAAAATTGAAGAGATATGATATGACAAAATAAAAGTGACATTAATATCATGTGGGTTAAGATTTAGATTTAACTTATAATATATCAAAACAAAGCAAAAGAGTTCAAGAAATGTTATAAAGTTTTTAGAAATATTAAGCTAAAGATATGAAAGAGATCTAGCGAAACATCATTGATCATCACATCATTAATGAATCAAAACATCCCATAAAGCATTTGAAAATCTAAGATTTTTTTCAAAAAAATATAAAGATAAAATATTAATTAGAAAGAACTCTTTGAGGTGACTCTAATAACATTGTTTTGTCTCAATCATACCTAGTTTGAATTATTAATAATTAGTCAAAGAAAATTAAAAATAATAATAATAACTTATTATTTTAATAAAAGATGAATATATGACAAAACTAAAACATGAAAAATTGAAAAAAGGTAATATGAAAAATCTTATTAGAAAAGTTGTACAAATGAGATAAATTAACAAAGAAAGTTTTAGTTGATGACACACAAGAGGTTAAGTGTAACTTCATCATTTATCTAATCAAGTATGGATTTGAAATAAATGTAAAATTATAAAAAATATAAAAATGATCATTTCTTTAGGTTATGTTCCTCAAGATGGGTTCGACAAAGTTTTTTGCAATTTCAATCAATTTTGGTTTAGAATTATTTTGAATTTGAAAAATAAATAATATTTAATACTAGAAATAAATTATTATTATTATTATTATAATATTAACTAAATTTACATTAAATTTCAAATTATATTAATTGAGGTAATGTAATATAAGAGAATTACATTAATTGAGGTAATGTAATATAATAAATGAGGTAAGAATCATAGGTGAGGAAAATTATAGCAAATAATAACATAATCAATCTAAACTTTTTTTAAAAAGAGAGATACATTGTGTTAGAAACTTGCATTCTAACTTACTAAGGAGATCAGGTGTAATATTCTCTATCAAAAGATAAGGTACAAATCAAACCACATTTTCTGACATTTAAAAATTATTAGAAAAATATTCAGAAGGAAAATAAAAAAAGTTCATCCTAATCACACAACCATTGTAATTAAAAAAAAATTTAAATGGTAATAAATAATTATTTAAGTATTACACAAATATATATTAAAGCTGAAGATAAGTTGATGTAATGCGACATAACCAAATAAAAATGATAAAAAGGTCACAGGAGAGAAAAATAATAATTTGATAATAATATAACAAAACTATATTAACCAATAATTTTTAAAAAAGTACTATTTTTTTATACATGGAGATTGAATATAAGATTTTGAAACATCAAATCTTCTATGAATCAAATTATGTATCAAGGCTTACAAAAATAATAATAAAATATCTCAAAAAATAAAAATTGATCACTTAATTAAATAGAGGTCATGAAAATGCATGTTATGACATTTTTTTCAAGTCTACTTGACCTCATTTGGAATTCTTGTAAATACAAAAATAAATAGTGATAAATAAATATAAATTGTCTTTTAATATTCAACAAAAATATTTAAAAACTAATATGGAATAAATTAAAAAATATAATATAATAATTTTAATAGTTGTAAAGGTAAAATGAGAGGTGATTTAGAGTTAAAAAGTAAATATAATCAAACAATAGTGAAAATTTTGAAAAACATGATGAATTGTACAAGAATGTTTGTTACAAGCGACACTATGGATATCAAGTTTAACATTGTTGATTATCAAACTAAATAAAAATTTAAATTTCTTATAAATCATGGCAAAACCTTAGAAAGTAAAATATTTGAAATTATCGAAATGATTATTTAATTGGGAAAGGCTCATCATGATTCACCAAATGACGTTGTTTAATCTCGATTGAAACTTTTTCGAATTAGGATTAATTAAAAAATTAAATATAGAAAAATAATATCAAAACATATCAAAGAATTAGAAATTAAAATATTTTAAATTAAAAAAATTAGTGTATAATAATATAGAGCTCTTTGGTACAAGTACAATGACATTTTTTTCTTGATCAGACTATGCTTGGGAATATTACAATTTACAAATATAAAGAACATAATAATAATAAATTATTACTTTAATATTACGTAAATATGTGTATATATATTTATATTAAAGCTAAAATAAGATAAGTTGAAACAATGCATTATCACAACATCACAGGAAAAATTTTGAAAAAAAATAAAATCAATTATTTTTTAAAAATTACATTCCAAGTAGTTGGATTGAGTCTGATCAACATAATTTTAAAATCATGCACAAAATGAAAGGACTCATAAAATAGGCCAAAACCTTTGGAAATAAATAATTTGAAAAAAAATAAAAAATCAATATTCAATTGGATAAAAATCATCGATGCAAATCCAATGTTACTTGATTTGGCTCAATTGCACCAAAATTGGAACTATTACAATTTCAAAGTTAAAGAAGCTCAAATAAAAATAAATGTATTTTTATATTAAGTAAATATTTATATTAAAGTGTATTGAGAGAAAATTAAGCAATGTAAATGAACTAAATAACGACAATGTAAATGGTAAAAGAAAGGAGATTTAGAATGTCATAATAATATAAAAAATCAATGAAATACTTTGAATAAATAAGGGAAAATGTATGCAAAAGCTGCATTTTAAGATACTAATGAGATTGCATGTGACATCCTCGATCTTCAAATAAGGTACGAAGAAAAATCCCTCATAAAAATTATAAAAAGCTTAAAAACTAATTAAAAATTAATATATAATTACTTCAATGGATAGTGCTCATCAAAATAAGTCTGATGACTTTTGTTTTATTTTTTATGGGACCTTGATTTCTATTATTTTTAATTACCAAAGTAAATATGCTTAAATATAACATGATAGTAAGACAATTATAGTTTAAAACTTGATTGCTATTACCATAGTAAATTTGCTTGATTGCTATTACGTTGTAATATAACAAAATTATAGTTTAAAACTTGAAAAAATAAATCTCAAAGTTGCTTTGCAAGACAGTAAGGCAATCTAGTGTAACGTCTTCAAATGTTAAATCAGATGTAAGCTAAGATGCTATGTTTAAACGCTATACAATTTATTCTACTCTTTTGCATTAATTTCATTATCTTACTATACAACATTAAATGTATTATTACTAAACTTTTATTTTACATTAATTTGGTCACTTTAGTTTGTCTTATTTTATTATATTATAGCATAAATAAAAATTTGCTAAAAATTAAAATAATAGCTTAATCATATTTATGCCTATTTACCATTATAATCTTAAATAATTCCATTTAAAGACTAACAAAGTTGAAGCAAATATTTTTTGACTCATCTTAATGAGCTCAATTAAATATTTATTTTGACATTTTTAACTGTGTAATATGTTATGATTTTTGCATGATTTATTAAATATTTTTATTCATTCTTTTACATGATGATCAATGATGTTACCCTCAATCTTATAGTATTTTGGAATGGAACTTTACCGTTTAACTTTTCATATTTCTTGAGATATTTTTTTTTATTTTATTATACTACTATATAACTCAAAATCTCCTCTTCTATGACAATTACATCTCTTTGATTTTGTTGCATCATGAAGATCCAATATATCATTTTAATCTTTAATATATATATATAGTTAATATTGATATAATAATTTATTGTTGTTTATAATTCTTTATTTGGTAAATTTTGGTAATTGAAATTGAGAATCAATGGAAATTAAGCCATTGCATTGGACTAGCCTCAGTAAGATTTGTTCATTTGAAAAAAATTAGATTTTTGATTTTTTTTATGTTCTTGGGTTTTTTTTTATGCATTACTAGAAATTTTGATTCATACAAGATTTCATCATCCATATTTTGTTAAATCTTTTCCCTACAACTTATTATATGATTTTAGATTTTTTGTTTCAACTTTGTTATAATAATATGTAACTATAAATCTTTTATTGTGTGACATTCATGTTGCATTGAATTTTTAATATTAGTTTTCCACAATTTCTCCCATGTTAGCACAAATTTATATGCCTGATACTAAAATAATAGTTTAAGATTATTCATGCATATTTGTGTTGCTAATTTAAGGCAGTTTATTATGACGTGTGATTGAGTCAAAAAAAAATTGGTTGCAATTGATATGATTAACTTTAATCAATTAAGTGCTCTTTTTTATGCTTATTTTAAATATATATATTTCCTATGGATTTTATAGTCTTTATAACATATTCTGATTCATATCACATTTAATGTTGGAAGATGTTACTCTTAATTTTCTTATTATCTTAGAATGTAACTTTCAAAATTTACTAATTACATTTCAAAACAAGTTATGATGAAATTGTAACAAATGTCATTGAATAAGTCTTCATAACGTCTATCTAATTAAATATACATTTTTAAATTTTTTTGTAAATATTTGAATTAATGAGTTTTGACATGTTTTATAAGTTTTTTCAATTCATATCACATTTAGTGATTGAAGATATTACCTATGACGTTCTTACCATCTTGCAATACAACTTTTGCACATAAAGTTTTTAAATTTTTTTTAATTTTTTCACTTTGATTTGTTATATTGTTGTGTAGCTCATAAACAATTATTTGTGACATTTAGAATGGTTTTATTTATTGGTTAAATTTTTCTCATTTTAGCTTTAATATAAGTCTACGTAATATTCAAATAATAAAATATTATTATTTATATTTGTGATTAGTAGTAATTCTAAACATGGCCAAAGAGAGATGAAAAAAAAATCGTTTGACTTTTATGAACAAGATATACCTAATTAAATATTTTTTTAATATTTTTATAAATATTTAAATTTCTAATTATTTTATAATTTTTTTATAGATTTTTTTGTAATAGATTTGATGATGAGAGATGTTTTTCTTGATCTTCATATTATCTTAGAATGCAAGTTTCTCATCTAATTTATCTCATATTTTAACCTTTTTTACCATGATTTCAGTTATGTTACATTGTTTTAATTTATCTCATTTGAAATTTAATAAATATTTACATAAACTTAAAAAACTAATAATTTGTTATTATTAATGCTTTTTAACTTTAGTAAATCACTTTATTCCTAAATGAGATCTAATATAGAGGAAATAAACGTTGTTTGATTGGTGTAGGGAAGTACTATTGAGTAAAATGTTCATTTTATAAGAGTTTTAGAGATTTTCTTTTTGAGGATTTTCCTAGGCTTTATGAAAGTATTTTATTCATATTTGATTTTATGTTGAGGACGTTACACCCAAACTCACAATTTTTAAGAATATAAATTTACTAAATAATTTATCTCAATTTTTTTATTATGTTTTACTTTTTTTATGTTACTATGCAAACATAAATCTTATCATGTGTGACCATTACAACATTTTAATTAGTTCGTATTATATTATGGTAGTTTATGTGATTTGAATCTTCATATATAGTTATACAATGTTAAAGTAAAAATTTATACTTATTTATGTTTATTTCCTTTGGTCTAATCAGAATGAAAAAAATGTTCACAGATTCTTCTTGACTAGAACAATGCCATTAAAAATCTAATTTTATATTTTTTAAAAAATAATTTAACTTCTAAATTTTATTTATACTTTATGAGGCATTTTGACTCATACTTGATTTGATGATCCATAATATTGTACTTAATCTTCATATTCAAATGAAACCTTCCTAAATAATTAATCTTATTTCATAAAATTCTTTGTTTTGGTTTAGTTACATAATTATGTAAATCAAAATCTCTTTTAGCATAAACTTTAAATCATGTAGATTTTATTGCATTGTATTGTTGTATTGCTTCAGTTTATCTTATTTATTATTTATTCTACACTTTCTTAATGTTGAAATAATAATTTATTTTTACTTATGTAGTTCACAATAATTACATCATTTATATTTCATCATAAACAAGCCTTGATGTGCTCTATCTAATAAAAGATTTTTTTTTTAGAATAAATATTTTCTATAAATTTTACAACCTTTACAAGAACTTTTGCTTCAATTCTAATTTTCTGGTCAAGTGTGTTACATTAAAACTTCTAAGTATCTTGGGATTCAAATTTCCTACACATTTTATTCAATTTCTTAAACCTTTTTATCTTGATTTTTTTGTATTACTATCTAACTCTTATTCTCCTATTTTGTAACCTTTACATCCGCTTGATTTTGTAACATTACAATGCTTCAACTTCTCTCATCTCAAGTTTTCATATATTTACCTAATATTTATATAATTAATTTTTTTAATTATTCTTAGTTTCTTATCATCATAATATTTTTAAATATTTTTTCTTGACATTTGGCATGGTTTACTAGACAATTAGATTCATACAAAATATTAAAATAATGAATTTTCTTCTCATCTTCTAAGTATCATGAACAAAGTTTTCGTATATAATTTATTTAATATCCTCAATTTTTGATCTTTGGTTTAGTTGCATGACTATTTATTTCAAAACCTCTTCTTGTGTGACCATTACATTTTTTTATTTAATAATATTATATAACTTTAATTAATCTAATTTAAGATTTAATATATATTTACTCAATATTAAACTAGCAATATATTGTCATTTACATTTATTTACATTTGGAATGAATTGTAATTCCAAATAAAGTTCAAAGAAGATGAAAGTTCTAATTATTTATAGTTTTTCCATTCATTACTAGACAATTTTATTCATACTTGATTTGATGTTTAAGGATGTTAAACTTCATCTCTTCAGTATCTTGGAAGGTAAGTTTCTTGTACAATTTATATCATATTTTAAATTTTTTTTAATTTGGTAATATTACTACACAACCCTAAGTCTCTTTCTTTGTGACCTTTATATCACATAGATTTGGCTATATTATATTTCTTCAACATTTTTGATTTAACATGAATATGTATTTACATATAATAAAATAATAAATTATTATTATTTATCTTTGTTAATTTTTGTAATTCATAGTAATTTCAAATGAGGTTTGGTGTAGATAAAATAAATGTCGTCAGATTAGTCTTTATGTGCACCATACTATTAAATACTTGTTATTTTTTAGAATATTATTATTTTATATGGTTTTGGTACGCTTAATAAGACATGTATTTCGTAATTGATTTGATGGTCAAGGTTGTTACAATTGATTTCATTTTTGTCATAGAATGCAACTTTCTTCTTTAATTTATCTTATTTTTTCGTAATTTATTTTGTCATAGAATGCAATTTTCTTATGTAAATCATAATTATTTCAAAACTTTCCTTAAAGAAATAAAAATATATTAAAAACTTATAGACATACTTTATCAAAATAATTCTTTTTAAAAGCTTTTCCATAGTTTTATCACGCTCTATGATAAAGTTTAGCACATCTCAATATGACATTTAAAATCACTACACCTGAATAGCTTAAATCATGGCATGCAACCTTTTAGTACAATTTATCTAATTTCTTACATTTTATACTTTGATTTGGCAGAATTACTTTATAACACTAATCCTCTTCTTAAGAGACTTATACATTTCTTTGATATGGTTATATGCAATGTTACTTCTGCTTATCTAATTTGTTGTTCATATACATTTATTCAATCTGAAAACAACAATTGAATATTACTTATGTGTATTTACTAAGGTAATTCATAGTAATTCCAAATATGCTTTGATTAAGATGAAACCAACCTAAATTGATTGGACTATACGAGCTCTATTTGCCTGAATATTCATTCTAAATCTTTCAATATTATATTTTCTTTTGTTTTGGAACTCTTTATAAGAAATATTCACTTAAAACTTTTTTAATAATCAAATATTTTACTCTCGAGCTTCTTTGTAACTTAGTATGCAATTTTACCAAAAAATTTATCTCACTATTTCAATGTTTTCTAAATTTAGCTATGTTATAAAAAAACTTTAATTTTTCTACTTTTTAAAATACAAAATTTAATTTAATTTTTTTAAATCTTATGAAGAATAGTCTAACAAAACTTGTTCGTCTCATGCAAAGTACAACAATGTTCCTTCTGTCTTAGTATTATATCATTTTGAATTCATTTAAATTACCAATATAAATAAGGTTCAATAATAAAAAATATTTTATTTAAGAAGTAAGTAAATATTTATTAAATCTGAAATAAGATAAACAATAGCAATATAGTAAGCTTAGGAATAGAAAAAATTCTAAAGAAAATGAGACAAAGTATACGAGAAAATAGCATTCTAAGATGCTGATGAGAACGAGTATTATATCCTCCATCATTAGTATAGGTGCAAATAAAACTTTCTCACAAAATGACTAAAATCATAGAAAATAAAATGTTTAAAAGTGTACGATCAAATATTTAATTTGATACAACTCGGCATGACAAGCACAATATCGTTTGCGACATCTTAATAAACCTCATTTTAAATTTATATAACTAATAAAAATAAATAACAATAAAATATAATAATTTATCATTTCACCACTTAGTAAATATATATTAAAGATAAATTAAAATATTTCAAGCTTTATAATATAACAAAATAAAGGACAAGTGAAATTTTCATGTGAAGAGATTTATTATTACATAAAATATAGTCGAATAAAAAACGATTTCGAGTAATATGATAAATTATACAACAAAACTACATTGTAAGATATAAGCATGTCGACTGTAGCATCCATCATCATAAAATGACATCGAAATAAAAAGTCCATATAAATTATGCAAAACCTATAGAGTAAAATATTTAAAAAATGAAAATAAATAATTAATTGGTTATAGTTCATCAAGATAAGTCCAATAACATTACTTTCATCTAACATAAAAATCATTTGCAAATGCTATGAATTACTAAGATAAATAAGCAACATAATTTAACTATTAATTTTTATATATTAAGTAAATATATATTAAAGTTAAAATAAATTAAGCCAATGTAATGTAGCTTAACCAATGTAATATAAAGGTCAGATGAGAAATTGAATAAATGAGATAAGCAATGTGGTGAATTAAACTCCAAGATATTAACGAGATCAAGTGTAACATGTCGATCATCAAATCTAGCATCAATGAAATTGTTTTAAAAAGCATGGAAAAAGTTAAAATATTGAATCATGAAAGTACTAAAATAGGCATTTGATAAGGTAGAGCTTATCAAGAAAAGTCCAATCAGTTTTTGTTTCATCACAATTCGATGTCATTTCAAATTACAATGAATTCTAAAATTAAATAAGCATAAATATTAACGATTTTTTATTTTAAAATTTTGTAATATATATTATAACAAAAATGAGATAAATTAAAGTAATGTAATGTCACTAAATTAGTACATGCAAAGGTCGTACGAAGGACATTTAGAGTTCGATAATAATACAATAAAATCAATGCAAAGAAATTTATTAAATGATATAAATTGTATGAAACAATTGCAACCCGACACGCTAAGGAGAACGATTATAACATGCTTAATTATCAAATTATGCTTGAATTCAATGCCTTGTAGAACATGAAAAATAAAAAATAATAATAATAAATATTTAATTTAATGTCCTCATCAATATAAATTCAATGATATTTATTTAATTCACCATAGTCAGACCTCATTTGGAATTACTACAAATTATTAAAAAAATTAAGAAAAATATCAATAAATTATTATTTTATTTTTTAATATGCATATAATGAAGTTAAAAATTAGTTAAATTGAAAGAACTTAACATCACTAAATTAAGGCAAACATTTTAAGAATTGAGTTAAATTGCACCAAAAAAACTACATCCCATGATTCTAAAGAGATTCAGCACAAAATTTAGAATTTCTCATAAAGCCTACAAAAACCCAAGAAAATAATATTTAAAATTATAAAATCAATAGTAAGTCAGATAGAGCATATCAACATAAATCCAATAACAATTATTTTTTCTTAATCAGATCTTATTTTGAGTTGCTACAAATTGTTAAAATAAATAAGTACAAAAAGTAATTAATTATTTTTTAATTATTAAGTAAATATATGTTATGGTTAAAAGAACATAAATTAAAATAATGTATTATGACAAAATGAAACACATGTAATGGTTATATGAGAGTAGATTTCAAGTTATTGGGAAATATATCCAAACATAGCAAAAAATTTGATAAAATAAATTATATAGGAAATTTATATTCAAAGATATTAAGCATTTCAATTGCAATATGATCAAATATAAAATAAAGTGAAATTCAAATGTTTCTTCAAATGTAACAAAAGTTTCGAAACAAAATTTTCAAAATATTAAAAAAATTATTTAATTAGAAAGAGCTTGTCCAGTCAAGTCAGTCGAAAACCTATTTCATGTAGATCTGTGCTCATTTGATGTTACTATAAATTGTTAGATTAAATAAATAGAAATTATAATAATTAATTTTTTTAATATTAATTAAATATATGGCAAAGCGTATATCGTATAAGTTAAATTAATATAATATAACCAAAGAAAGGTGATGGAAATGTCACATGTGAGGAGATTTAGGGATACATAGAAATATAGCCAATTCATCGTAAAAGATTTCAAGGGAGATAACTTCTACGGGAAAGCTTATTTCCAAGATATTAAGAAGATCGGGCATAACTATGTAAATTCTAAAATCATGTATAATTCATAATGCTTCATAAAACATAACAAAATTCTTGGAAAAAATTACTTGACAAATACAAAAAAATTTAATTGGTTATGGCTCATTAAGATGAGACCAATGTGAGTTGTTTTACATTATACTGATCTTGTTTGTTGTCAGAATCAATTAGAAGTGAAAAAAGAAAAAAAATAAAAAATATTATTTTAATTTTTTTAATATATAATAGCGCTATAATTTAATAATTTGAAGAAAATAAACATTACCATATTAAAAAGATGCAAAGGCATCGTGGTAGGAGATTTAGAGCTATATAGTAACATAACTAAATTAAGAAAAAAAATATAAATAAATAAGTTTTATATAGAAACAACATTTGAAGATGCTAACAAGATCAAGTTTAACATTTTTTATTGTGAAATTATTTTTTATTAAAAATCTCTCATAATGTATATGAAAACCATAAAAAATAAAATATTTTGAAAAGGTAAACATTTTAGTTGGTTGGGGCTCTTCCAGACAAATTCGAAAATGTTTGCTTTGTCTCTATCATACATCATTTCGAATTACATTGAATTATAAAGACAATGAGCATATATAAGAATAGATTATTTTTGTAGTTTTAACTAATATAAAGTATATTGAAATAAGACAAAATAAATTAATAGAATTCAATCATATCAAAGAAAGGTAAAAGTCTCAGAGAAGGACCATTAGAGTTTCATAATTAAATAATAAGATTAAAGTAAAAACTTTAAAAAAATAATATAAATTTTGTTAGAAAGTTACATTTAAAGAAACCAACAAGTTTGACACTAACATCATTAATTGTCAAATATTGTATGAAAAAAGTTCTCATAAAAAGGTGAAATTCTAAGTAAAAAATAAAAATATTTAAATTAATATTTAATTAGATAGAGCTTAACAACATTGGTCTTTAACATTTGTTTCATCTTGATCAATCATCATTTAAAATTACTATAGATTATCCAAATAAATAATGATATATAAAAATAAATTAATATTTTAATATTGTAAAAATATATGCTAAAACTAAAATTAAATAAATGGATGAAATTTCATATTATCAAATCAAAAGACATACTAAGTTCACATGAAGGAAATATAGACATACATAGTAATATATCCAAAGCAAAGCAAAAATTTTGACGAAATGTGATTAATTATATAGCAAATGACATTCTGAGAAACTATGGAAGTCGAGCAGAACAATTTTGATTATCAAATTTGGCAAGAATCTATATTCCTTACAAATCATCAAAAAAAAAAAAGAAAATAAGAAATTAAAAAATATTAAAAATGAATTTGTAATTCAAAAGATCTCACGATACAACTTCAATAATGTTGGTCACATCGTGATAAGTTGATTGAATTATTGTAAATCGCAAGAGTAAACAAGCACAAAAAATATTAATTAATATTTTAATATCAACTAAATATATTATAAAGAACAAAATGAGATAAATTATACAAATGTAATCTAAGAAAATTAAATTGATGCAACAATCTAACGAATGGTGAGCTAAAGTGTTATAATAATTTAACCAAATAAGGAAAGTTGAAAGCATGATCATCAATAACACATGTTAAAAGCATAGAAAATAAAATATTAAAAGAAACAATAATTAATTTTTAAATAGATAAAGCTCTTATAGATAGGTCTAATGACATTTTGTTTTTATCCTGATTAGTTCTCATTCGGAATTTCTACAAAAGTTTAAAGAAAATAACTATAAATGAAAATAAGTTATTGTTTTAATGATCAATAAATACATATCAAAAATAAAATGATGTAAATTAGCTTAATATAATATAACCAAATAAAATACATGTAAATGCCACATGAGAAGAGATTTAGAGTAACATAAAAATATAAAAGATGAAAGCAAAAAAGTTAAGGATAGTGATAAATTACACATGTAAGTAACATTTAAAGATAATAAACAATAAGAATACAATATCATAGATCATCAAATATGGCGCAAAATGAAATTACTTATAAAGGATGTCAAAACCATTGGAAATAAAATATTTTAAAATATAAAAATAAAAATTTAATTGGACATAACTTGTAAAGGTATTTTTATTAACATTTTTTTCATCTTGCTCAGTCCTAATTTCGAATTATTATGAATTACAAAACTAATTATAAATAATAAAAAAATATTCTTTTCAACTTTAGTGAATATATAAAAAACTTAAAGGCATTAAATAGAATTAGTTTAATATAACAAAATCAAAGCGATGGAAAGATCAAACAAGAGAAGATTTAAATAATCATAATAATATAACCAAATGAAATAAAAATATTTTAATCACATGCGAGGACATTTTGACAGTAATAATTGAATGACTAAATGAAAGAAAAAAATTTTAAAAAATAAGATAAAGTTCATTGCAAAGTTACATTCCCAGATACTAATTAGATGAGGTTGGACATCCTAGATCATGAAATCTACTATGAATTATATTATCCTATAAAACATGAGAAAATAGTAGAAAATAAAATATTGAAGATATGAAAATAAATACTTTATTGCATAAAGCTCTTTAGGATGAGTGTAAGATGTTTATTTCTTCTTGATTGAGCCTTCTTTAGAATTATTAAAAATTATAGATAAAAAAAGAAGTAATAATAATAATTTATTTATTTATTTAATATAAACGAAATACATAATGAAGATAAAACTATTATAATTTAAGCAAATATTATTTTACCAATTCAGGCAATGTAAAGGTAACATTAAAGGAAATTTAATGTTACAAAATAATTTACCAATCTTAGTAAAACATTTGAAGAAATGAGATAAATTATATTAAGAAGAAAATTTTTGAAATATTAAAGATATTTTGTTCAACATCCATAGTAATAAATTAAGGTATAAATTAAAATGTCTCAAAAAAATGCCAAAATCATAGATGAAATATTTAAAAATTTAACAATTAATGTTGAATTAGATAGATCTGATTAAGATGAGCCCGATAAGATTTCATTCATATTGATTTGACCTTTTTTCGAATTAATATAAGTCATTAAGAGAAAAAATAAAAATTAAAATAAATTATTGTAATAATCTTTAGTGAACATGTATTAATATTTTTTTAGAGTAATATATAATATTAAGCTTTCTAAAAGTGGCATAAGCCATGCAAAAGGAATTCTAATAGAGATCATCACGGAGGATCAACCATTAAATCTAATAGCATAACATTAATGAGGGGCATGGGGAGGGGGTCCCCCTATTCCAAGATGAACTCGTTACTGCATGCAGCACGTGCCACCCAATCAACAGGCGCATTCCCTTCTCTATAAATGTGAGAGAATCTGATTGCCTCTAGACATTTAGCATACCTCATAATCTTAGAAAAATGGCCTGCCATAGGTGGGTGGGAAATCAAGTTGCGGACCTCCTGGAGATCCATCATCGAGTTAGTCTGGATCTCCATTGCACTATAATGGGGAAGGGAGCCCTTAAGCATGTCAAGGGCCTCAAGCATAGCTTGTACCTCCATCGCTTCACCAACCTGAGAGAGAACCCTCTTACCAGCCACCAGGAGAGGCATCCCCATGTAATGTCTGGCCACCAGGCCAAGGCTAGCAGTGTTCTCCCCCACTACAGCATCAAAATTCTCTTTTTTCCATCCTCTTGGAGGGGAACCCGAGAATGGGTTAGAACAGGTCTGAGGAACTGCAAGGGTTCCCGCTAGACCGGGATATATAAACATTGTATTGTATTGCTGTAGTAATTACCTCGATCTTCACCTTCTGTAGCAGCATGCACCGCTTAACCAACAGATTATTGTGTTGCATCGCATTCCTGCTCTCTTAGGATAATACATGGTGGTGGCCAACGTGGCAGCATGCCTGGCACCATCCCCCCATCGCATTCGGTGAGCCAACAAACCTGATGAACCTGTCAAGAAAGGTCAATCCAGCACCCGTGCCCCGAGGCCATCCCAGCGCAGCCAACACCCAGTGGGCCTAGCAGTCATCCCAGAGTTCCTAGGCGCACAGATAGCACCAAAAAACATGCTACATTGACTTTTTCGCGGCGTTTCCCCACTGACAACTGCTGCTCTTGAGCATCCCTCTATGGGCCAGTCATGCCGCCGTAGGGAGGTAGTTACTGATGGCTAGCCACGTCATGCTGGCCACTCTGCCTGGTAGTGCCATCAGCTCTGCTCACCATATACATAAAGATCCGCCCGTTATTGACGCTCTCCATCTCAGTGTGCTCCTGAATGAGCGTGTCCGGAGCAAACGTCCGAGCTTGAAGGAGGTGCAGAATTCTGTTAATGAGATCTTCGCCTGCCCATGCATGAATATTGCCTACGTCCCAGACCCCGACTACAGTGATTAATTAAGCCACGCTCGTCAACCATACGATGTTCCTATTGATGAGCGTCGGCCCACAACATAGAGGGAGGATGCCCAGCCAGTTGTCCTCTGCGAATCTCGTCATGATCGCATCAACAATTATCCATACAAAGGTGGACACTGCCTCTGGCATTTCCTCCAACACCAGCCTGCACGCATGAGATGCATTCTGGGGAATTTCCATAACAAGGTCCGTTAACCTGTTCTTTTACAGCAAAGTGTTCACCCAAAGGCTCACTTCGCTATTAGAATGCGCTTGTAGTTCTTCATTTGCTGTACGGGTTACCATACACGGAAGTCACAAAGCACAAGCCTAGTGCAGTCTTCGAGAGAGTGTCGCCATCCCAGGGCACATAACGTATCATATGTGCTCTGCTCGTCCTGTGACGGTGAAAGCATCTAGTTGTCATTTCTATCTCCTCAATTACTCCCGTTAGCACAACACAGTGATGCAAATTATGACTTATGATTGCGGTGAGAACAGAGGAGGCCAAGGCAGCTCTACTCGCAAGCGATAGCGGACGGATCTGCCAACTGGCCACCGCAGCTTCAATCCTCTGAAGCAGGAAGTTGAGGTCCACTCTCCTCAGGTGCTTTACTGTAATAGGGACCCCGAGGTACGGAAGCATCTGGCCTTGCTCCATATGTAGTTGCCACGGCACCAACCTCATTTTCTTCTTGCTGATCTTCTTACTATAATATACTTTAGATTTCAAAAAAATTGGCCCACAGCCCTGCAGCTTCCTTGAAAGTCCTCATACTTTTCCACACAATGTGAGCAGCATCACGCATGGCGGGAGCAGAAAAAAGAACATCATCCTCGTAGACAAGGTGCGAAATCAGCAGCACGTGTTGTCCGGGTCTGAATCCAAGCAGTTGTTTGGCCTCGTATTCCCTCACCAACACTGACAGATATTCTGTAACAATGACGTACAGGTAGCGAACAACCTTGTTGGAGGTCCCACTGTGCCACCACCCAAGGAAGGTGAGAGCCATTAATGAGAACACCAAACCATAGAGATATGATGCATGTAGCTATCCATTCATACCATATATGAAGGAAACCCATATTCTTCATCATCCCGAGTAGAAAATCCCATCTGACGCTATCGTAAGCCTACTCAATGTCTATCTTGACTGGAATGAGGCCAGAAGCTGCGGTGCAGGCGTGCATTTTCGACCTCATCTCTTGCACAATGTATACGTTGTTCGAGATGCTTCGGACGGGGATGAAAGCTGCTTCATGTGAGTTGAAGCATGGCATCACTAGTTTCAATCTCTCGACCAGTACGCGTGCCACCACATTATATATGGTGTTGTAGAGGATGATTCGCCAGAAATGCTCCAGCCAACACGCCCCCTACAGGTGATTGCCCAATATACATGCAGAAATTCCTCCATGATCCCGTCGATACCTGGGCCTTTGATTCCTCTGATTCCCCACATGGCTGCAATTATCTCACTCTCAGTGGCCCTGTAGCCAAGCATGGAGGCCATATCCCCGCTGACAATGCCGGATGGCACAGTGTGCAGCGACATGATGCCCGCCCCGCACATCGCCACTTCTCTTCAAAATGAGCTAAGAGGACATTCCTGATGGTCTCGGTGTTTTCACAATGTTATCCTTTGCATCCCTTAGCTGAATGATATGATTTCCCCGTGCACAAGCCATCACAACAGAGTGGAAGAATTGGGTGTTGCTGTCTCCAAGCTGTGCCCAATTCACTTTTGCCCGCTACCACCACTATTGCTTCTTATGTGCATAGGCATGGTGGAAGGCCATGATCATGTGGCCAAGACGAGTGCTCTCTTCCTCAGTTAATCCCTTCCAAGATTCCTTCAACTGTAATTCATTGATGCCTTTCTACAGCTCTACATTTTTGTTGGAAATGTTCCCCACCTCCTCTTGGATCCACTTCTGTAGTGCCACCAGCGAACATTTGAATTTGATCGTTAGCACCTCCATGCAATTCCCCCCACACGTTAGTGCCATGTTTAGTGCACCACCACGTTCAACTACGGGAATTCCAACTGTACACTTTTGAACTGAATCCTTCCATTGTTCGACTGCAAATTCTTGCACCCTATATCAACCAGCAGTGGGCAATGGTCAGTCTCGAGCCAGCTCAAGTGCTGCACAGAGCATTTAGGAAACACCTGCATCCCCGCAAGGTTCATCAAGACCCGATCTAGTTGCTCCAGGATGTGTGCACCGTTTTGCTTCCAGTTACACCAGGTAAAGCAATTGTCGATGAAACCCATGTCCACAAGCTACAGCTCCTGCATAAGGTCAGCAAACTCTTACTGCGCTTACCATAGATGAACTTCTTCCCGCCCCGTTTCTGTTGTTGTGCCATCACAAGGTTGAGATCCCTTGCAACAATGAGTAGGTCATCCCCGCTGGACGCATGCCTGATGACATTCCAGACCTCCCGACACTTGCGGTGATCTTTGGGGCCATAGACAACAAAGCAATTAAGCTTGCTTGTAGCATGTAACCTCACCTCGCATGCCACAAGATGCGTTGAGGCTGCCGTGATCGTGTTATCTACCCAGCTCCTCCACAGTATAATGATGCCTACTGATATCCCAACTGTTGGTTGAGCCACGAAGTTCCATTCCTTCCCAAGGAGCCAGTCCGCATCCTTCCTTAGGAAACATTGTGCTTTCGTCTCCATCAGGGCCATGACTACAACATTCCCCTCATGTACAAACCATTGCAGGTACCTTATTGACTTCTTGTTCCTAACTCCTCTGATATTCCAAACCTCGAAATGCATCATCACCTGGAATTTTGTAAGTGGTGCCCCCATGCAGGCACGTAGTTATTTAGCCATGCTGAGGACCTCCTCCCCATATGAGGCCTTCTCCATCGTCCTCTTTGATGTCCCCTATGACCCACGAAGCACAGCCCAGGAGAAATTCACCTACATCTTTTTGGTGTAGTAGCCATCCGAGCTTTTGGTTTGGTCAACCTCATAATTCTCCTACAACAATGGCATTTTCCCCCTTATTCCTTCCTGTCTGCGTCGTCTACTCCATTCCCGCTTCCTTTGTAGGAGCATTCTCCCATGGTGTCCTTGCCCAGTCCTCCCTGGCCTTTGGGGACGAAGCCCGCATCGCTATACCTCAGCCTCTATCCTATGATAAGCTCCACTTCCTGTGCAGCATACATGTGGCGACCTCAGTGGAAGTCCCTCGACTGAAGGTCTTTTGTGGATTCTGGCTCATCTTGCTTGCTGTGCCTCTGTGATCAACCACGCCCTGCCTCCTGTGCTGGGATTGGACAAGCATCCATGGGCCTAGCATTAGTCCCTCCTTCTCCAGGTCAGACGTATTCCCCACCCGCATTTGAGTTGTGGAGCACTCAGCCTCAGTAGCCTTCCCGCCGCAATTTTTTGTATCGTCCACCTCCAGAAATCCACCTCTTGTCTCATTGTCTCCTGGGGTCGCAATCATAATTCCCTCTTCACGCTTCCCTACCATCCCCCCAGTGTTCGTCATTCTTGTTGGACATGCGTGCGCAGGCTCTAGGAACTTATAAGTGCTGCACTACCCCGCAAGGTGACCAACGTACCCGCACAAAAAGCAAACCCACAGCAGTCCCTCATACTCAAATGCCAAGTAGATTCTTCCAAATTTCTATTAAGCAAAATTCCTTGTTTTAAAGGCTTCAAGAGGTCCATTAGGTCGCACACTCTAGCAACGGAAGATTGCCCCATATCAGCAGTCCAGCCGTCGAGTAAAAAGGGCTCCCCAATTGCCTTCGCAATTCTCAGGATGTTCTCCACATCCCAATAGATTAGTGAGAGGCACGGAAGACGCACCCATGCTGGTACACACATCACCGTTGCAACGTTGGCCCGAATTCATGTGTCCAAATGTCGAGTCCCATGGCTTGGCCAACGACTTGCCACAGGCCGCCAAGCCAGACTTCATTCCAATCGTGAATGGAGTCGAAAGGCAGGTAGAAGCAGTCGAATGATAGGTGAAGGATCCTGAAATTGATGTAGTGCCCTATCTCTTCAACAGCACCCTAGTGATGGTAGAGAATGGAAAGGTGTTCCCGTATACTCGCCCAACCATATCAAATTTGTGGAATTCGATACGTCTATAGCATGCTTCTGATGACATAATGACATCTCCACCCTCAACATGGTCTGGCATGCCCGCAGCACTATCTTTTACATCAATATTGGTTGGATGCACAAAGGAAGTTGCTCGACTATTTGGGCAGCAACAATCTGCTATTAGAGCTTCCCTTAAGCTGATCCTATTTTAATGGGCTTTCGGTCTCGCAGCAGCCCCATACTCTGGGCTAAGAATTCCCTCCGATCGCTTGCTCTCCGCATGTTCCTCAGCCTTGTGTGATGTGTCCCACAGGTCAATCTGGCCAACAATCATAGTATGGCCAACATGTTTTTTCGACATCCTTCATCCTGGCTCTTACGTTTGTGTAGCTCAGCTAGCGCTTCCATAGATTGCACCTCCTTCACCGGGTTGCCCATTGAGTAAGTAGTTCCAATTGTTTCATTTGATACCTCCGCCGCTTCAGTTGAGTTTTTAGGAGCAAGGGGATTCTTCTCGGCGATCGTCAACTCTCCTTTAGAAGTGGAGGAGAGGCATTCTATCACTGACGATTTGCTCCCAGAAGTCCTCATCTTTCTATTGGTCTTCCTCCTCGTCAAGGCTGTAGGGGTCCCAGAACCATGCAGGAGGATGATCCGGTAATGTGCACTGCGAGATGTCTTTACAATTAATCCTGTCCCCACTGCCCCGCTCGGAGCGAAATTCCACGAATTTTAATTTCGAAGTTCCTGGATCCACATTGCAGGAAATCCTACACAATGGCCTTGGCTTCTCACGTGCCCTATCCACGTTCATGCTCGTCAACTAGCTGTTACCAGCTTCCCGTCACGTGCACACCTTCCCTTCCGCCATCCCGTGAGTTCCCTTCTTCCAGTCTCTGGTGCCGTCACAGCACCTCACCCTCTGCTTGCGCCTCCACCACCAGCTTCAGAATTCAGCTTCTCCTCACTTGCCTTCTGTCACTGACGTCCTGTCCCGTCCACTTCGCCACCAGCAATCTGTCACTAACTTGCCATCGCTAGCCCTCTGCCACCAGCTTCCTGTCACGAGCTCCTTCCCGTCTCTACCTTCCCGTCACGAGCTCCTTCCCGTCTTTGCCCTCCCGTCACCCTCCTACACGTCTCATCCCCTACACTTTGCCCCCAGCAATCCGTCACCAGCCCTCTGTCACTGATGTCTCATCCCCTGCACTTCGCCACCAGCAATCCATCACCAACCCGCCGTCACCAGCGCTCTGCCACCAGCTTCTCTTCACGAACTACAAAGGCATCAACACCATTATAGTGGTTTGGGCTTCTAAACAACTGTTGCTTTACCTATTCTTGAAATGAGGTAAAGTAGAGCAATCTAATTTGGCTAAAAAAAAAATATGTAATTGTCAAATAAGATGAGATTTAGGGTTTATAGGTTCTACAAAAAAATAAAATGAAATTACAAAAAATGAATATTTAACCATATAAAACTCATCCTAACAAGTCCAAAAATATTTGTTTCACGACAATCAAATGAAGCCTTCCCTTGAATTACCACTAATTGACAATCAAAATAACCAATAATAAAAATAAATTATTATTTTATAATGCAGAGAATTTACAAAACTACTAAAATGAAATAATTTTAACTAATGTAATATAACCACATCAAAGCAATGTAAAGGTGATGTCAGAGGAGATTAAGAGTTATATAATAATTTAGCTAAATCATTATAAAATATTTGAATAAAATTTCACAAAAAAATAAATGTCTAATTTGATAGAGCTTATCAACATGGGGCCAACAATATGTGTTTCATCTTGATCAGAGAACATTTGGTGTTTCTATGAAGTATAAAGCCAATAAGAAAAAATAAAAATAAATTATTATTTTAATATTAAGTAAATATTATGCAAAGGTAAAATAACATAAATTAAAACAATGTAATAAAATTAATGAAAGTGACGTGAAGGCCACATGAGAGGAGATTTAGAATTATTAGTAAGATAACTAAATCAAAAATTAAACTTTTAAAAAGTGAGATAAATTATACATGAGTGCTACACTACAATACACTAATGAGGTCAAGCATAATATCATCAACTATCAAATAATGTTAGAAAAATGTCTCATAAAACATTTTAAAGTCCTTAAAAATAAATATTTAAAAAAATAAAAAAATCAATATTTAATTAGTTAGAGCTCAATGAGACAAGTGCAACAATCTTTGTTTCTTCTCAATCAAACATCATTTATAATTACTCTAAATTGGAAAAAAAATAAGAGAAAATAATTATATATTATGATCTTAAATTTAAGCAAATAGAAATTAAAGATGAAATCAGACAAAGTTAGGCGTTGTAGTATAATAAAATCAAAGACATGCAAAGGACACCAAAGCAGTGATTTAAATTTTTATAGTAATATAGCTCTAATATAGTAATAAAAAATTTAAAGAAATGAGAAATATCATGCAAGAAAACTGCATTCCAAGATGCTGAGCAAATCAAGTGTAACATCTGGATCATAAATTAGCTAGGCATCAAAATGTCTCACAAAATATGCCAAATGCCTTGAAAATAAAATCTTTAAAATTATAAGTATGGATATACAATTTCATAGTCTTTGTGAAGATGAGCACAACCATATTTGTTTCATTTTAATCAAACATCATTCAAAATCATTTCAAATAAACCAAGAAAATAATCTAAAATAATAATAAATTTTAGTTTTAATATTGAGAAAATATTTTTTAAAACTAAAATAAGTTAATTCAAAGTAATGCAATTTCACTAAATTAAAGTAATATAAAAAACACAAAAACAAAGATTTGAAGTTACATAATTTTATAACAAAATAATGGAGAGAACATTCAAAAATAAGATAAATTGCAATGGAAGATTACATTCCAAGTTACCAATAAGATGAAGTGTGTCATTCTCAATCATCAAATTGGTATGACCAAAAATGTCTCAAAAGACAGCATGAAAGCTAGAAAATTAAATATGTAGAATTATTAGAAAATATAATTTGATAGAACTTGTTGACTCAAGGCTAATGATATTTATTCTTTATCAAACCTCATTTGGAAGTACTATGAAAAAAAGTCTGATAAATTATACAGCTTTCAATGTTGTGATGAATAAAGTAAGACAACAATATCAAAATTATGAAGAGACATTTGGAAATGAAATGATGGAAGTTTTGGGCATAGTTTGAGGAGTTTTGAATTTTGAGTAATATTAAACTGTAGTGTGTTATGAAGAGATTTTACGATAAAAGAATATCATGAAACATTTATTTGACATCTCAAAGTTATATAAAGATTCATTAGATTCTTCATTAATAAATGTTGTGTTTTTATAAAAAAAATGTTTGATCATATCTATTAGAAAGTCATGAAAAATTAATTTTACAAGTTGTTGCCAAACAGCTTAGAAACTTCTTCCAAAGGACTTCTACTACTATATAAATAATAGCTTTGGAATTAGTCATTTGGCAGGATTGGTTGGAGTCCTAGTATTAGAATAGCGAAGATTGACTTTTTTTTATCATTAATTATAATAACAAAAGAGTATGGATAATTGAATAGTAGAAGATTTTAAAAGGGAGCTTTCAGTCACTGGATTCAATGATTGGTTGCCTGATATGGCAAAGAGAATGCCAATAGTCTTATAAAATCAGATGACATTTTTAACATCCAATCTGAGACTTGAAACACTCTTACAATCTAATGAGCTCTTATTGGTCAGATCAATGGGTAGATAATGGGAATTCATGCATGTGTAGGTGCTAAGGTGTTGGACACATGAAAACCTTTTATTCCAACTAGGTGGGATATGAAATGTGTTTCACCTTCATAAAATGTTAGACACATGTGTAATGTGTCCTATAAAGTGGTTGGCTCTTACTAGTGTGCTAAGGATGGCATCACATACTTATTATAAGTGTTTAACATCTATGGGTTTGACTCGACCTATTGCACTTTAGATAACTTCTGCACAACACAAACTTTCCCCTGGCTCACCCAATCTTGGTTTAGGATTGCACTCTAACAAAAAAAAGGTTGACTATACTTTCTTTAGGTTGCCTCCTGACCCATGGATACTTAGGCCCACTTGGGCTTAATGGACTTGAGTGCGTTGCACTTTAGTTAAGTCTAGGGGTTAGTCTTAGAAGATATATATATATTAATATTATGAAGATAGAATTATCTTTTTTAAATTTGATTTTTCTAATTTTACTTATTATTAATTTGGTAAAAAAGGCATAGGTGAGATTTAGTATAAAGGAAAGTATTTGCTGAACAAAAACTACAACCAAAGATATTTTCTAAATTAAGGGAAGTTTTCAACAATTTAAATTCTTAAGTAGGATTTATTGTTGATATGAGTTGAGAGATGTTCCTTATGAATAAAATTAAATAAGCTAACATTCCATTTCATTTTAAAAAATCTTCTCAAATTTAATGTGCATGTCTTCGATCTTTTTAGCATATTGAGTACTCCAAGGTGCTTTTGAAACCACTAATTCACCATATTTAAAAGTGCATGGCTTATTCTTCTAAACTAAACGAAATTCAAACCAATCAAGCACATTAGGATAAAATGTTAAATATTTATTGCTTAGCTCATCAAACAAAAGATAAACGTAACAATTTCACCCTTCTTATAAGAGCAAGACAAAAATGTTAAGATAAAAATATAATGACTAAAGGCACATAATTAAAAATATATTATTATTATAAGAAGTATTAAAATTGAAGAATGTATGCTCCCCTCATTCTCTCCCTTACTTCATACTCTCCCGTACTATGTACTTCCCTTCACTTTCTGACTATTCTAAAGTTTGCCAAAATCATGAACATTTTCCCCCTTTGGCACCATAAAAATGGAGATACAATTAAAAGGATGAACTTGGCTCTTTTCTTAGGCAAAGGAACTATTGTCATTAATTCTAATGAAAATATGTGAGGGATCTAAGCCATATCATGATGTTTCTATCTTAACCATAATAATTAAGCACCATAGTTTCTAACCAATACATAGTCGGCACTTGTGGTCAACAGTGCTATGTAAATTGCTTCTCCCTTGAAAATGAAATTAAACTATTTTGTAGGAATTAACATACACTTGAGATACTTTTTTTACTTACCATAGAGCCTACAAAGTCTCAATCTGTGTGACTTGTATGATCACATGAAAAAAGTAATTTTTAAGAAAATAATATTAAGTTCATTGTATCTTTTAAATATTTTAAGATTGCTTTAACTAATTGTAGATGGTTTTTCTTAGGATTTCACTAATGTCCAGCACATAGGCAAACACTAAATAAGATGTCTAGTCTACTGGCTATCAAATATGGTAGAGATCCAATAAGTCTTTCATAAAGTTTTTGGTCAATGGGTTTCCCTACCTCATCGAAATCTAAATGGACTCATGAATTCTTTCGATTCTTACTACATTTTATATTTTCATAACCAAATTTTTTAGATAATTCTTTTAACAAATTAGTTTTTCAAATAAATATCTTATTTTTTACTTGTTTCATGTGCAATCCTAAAAAGAAATTCGTCTCACCCATCATATTCGTTTGAAAATCACTAGTCAATAAGTCAACAAATTTTTCTTACATTTTTTATTTGTGCTTCAAAAAATTATGTCATAAACATAAACTTTTGCAAGTAATAAAAGATCATTGAAAGCTTTTGAGAACAATGTTAAATCCTCCTCAAAATCTAAACCTTTAACTTGGTCATAAACATTTGCATTAAGTCTAGCTTTGCTTGTGATGATCGTTATATTTTTGCCTTTTTTATTATTGAATACTTATTTCTTTCCATTCACTTGTTAATAACTAAGCCTTAAAAATTGTTTGCGTACTTGGTTTCTCCTAAATTGATTTAACTCTTCATTCATATCATAAACTGAACAGCCATCTTTATGGGCTTCTATTATAGATATTGGTCTTGTGAAACAAATAACTACACTATGACATGTTTTTCTAATAAAGAATATAGTCCTAACTATTAGATTAACATTTTTTGTAATTAATTCTTTTGATTTTGAAGCTTAACACTTTCACTCTTTATGTAATTGATGATTTGTCCAACATTCTATTCTATTATCTCTTTTAAATTTTTCCTCACTAAAGTCTAAGTTCATCAAGGACTATATAAGCTCATCTAAATTTTTAGTTTTTACCTTTGAATAGACATACCAATCACTATATGTGTTATTTACTTTACCATTTATGCAACTATGTTGTAAACTCAATATGCCTTTCAAGAAATGGAGTATCTTATGAAAATTGCTATGCTTGCTTTTTCATCGAAATTATTCAAGTTATCCCTTTCATTATTAAGAATGGAACATTTACACCAAAAAGCACGAAGGTAGTTAAATTTGGTTTCTTATTTTCAAATAAATCATAAGATGTTTTCCTAAGGTTTGCTCTTAAATTAATTCTCTTCATTATATAACAAGCTATGTTAATTTTTTCTACTCAAAGGTACTTTGGTATATTGTATTTGACTAACATAGATCATCCCATCTCTAGAAATTTCCTATTCATTCTTCATACAATCTTGTTATTTTTAAGTGTATAAGCTCATGTAAATTGATAGGTTACATATTTTCCTTTGTAATTGTCATAAAAATCTAGTCATGAACTCATTGCTATTATCACTTTGAATAGTAATTAGTTTTAGATTTGTTTACCTTCTGTCACTCTTATGAAATTAACAAAATTTTGAAATATCTCACTATAACTTTGAAGAAACACAGGCAAGTATACCTAAAAAAACATCAACAAATATTAATCCATATTTCTTTCCACCAAGACCCAAGAGCTGTATGGGTCCAAAAATTACTGATTACAGTATCTCTAATATATTACTAATAGCTATGTTTTTTTTAGTTTGAAATGAAGATTTAATTTTCTTTGCTTTTTGACATGATTCACAATTTTTTTTAACTATTCTTATTTGGCTGGAAAAGTTCTCTAACTAGATCTAGCTAGTTTTACATTTTTGAAGGAAGAATAACCTACATGACATAGTGTTCCATAGCATATAATATTCTTACTTGAATATGGAAGTAAGAAATCTATTCTTCTTGCTTCTAATTGATCAAACTTAATAAAAGTCACATTTTCTTTGAACAACTAATAACATTTGATCAACTTTTAATATTTTTTAACATTAAGCATCAAACTAACCAAATATCTATTATCACATAATTTATTGATATTAATTATATTTAAACCTAATACACCTACTAAAAAAGTATGTAAAAGTATCAAGTTAAGAATACTTACATATCTAAGTTTGATTATCTCTTTATTAATGTTGTCTCCTGGTTTTCTCATGTGTATGGACGACATCTTATTCATATTAACTTTGACTAGCCGCTAATCATTTGCCTTGCATATCATTATCCATTACCCATGAGCTAGATGTTGAGATTCTCTATATGTATGGCAATATAAATTGTGGACTTTAACTTCATAATCTCAAAATGTAATTTTGATTTATCTAACTTACATGCTTGCTTTAACACATAATTCTTAATGTATTACTTCTAACCTGTGAATATGCTAAATTCTCTTCTCTCTAAGCATAGGAACCCAAACAAGCTTTGGTTGACCACTAACATTCACTACAATAGTATTGATATTATCTTTCTTAATCAGAAATTTGGGACAAGTATTCGAACAAAGAATATTTTTCTTAATTTAATAATCCTTCATAATATGGCCTTTTCTAAAACAATAAAAACATTTAATATTTGAAACATTATACATATGATGAAAGAAGACATATATTTATGCATAGGATGATAAACATGTAAAGAATAAAAACTTTTTGCAGGTTTAAGAGAATAAATCTTTGATTCAAAATTAGTAATTTAGTTTTTGAATGATCCAGCACAAATTTGAAGTAGTTCTAATTTTCTTTCATGAAAAAATCTAGAAGTTCAATTTTGTTGTATAATGTTTTAAATTTTTTAAGTATCGACATTAAAAAAATTAAAAAAGAACTCGCAACCTATAAATAATTGTTCTCAAGAATTTAATATGACCAACAACTTACCTGGTTCTCTACTTCCTCATTAGATGTACTTGATTCATCATCCATTTCAAAGAACCATACCATTCCTTCAACCTCATCTCCAAGCCACTTCAAAATGTTTCCTCTTCTTCATCCTCTTCTTTTTTTCTTCCTTTCTTTTTGTGTCATTTAGTTATAGTCATTCTGATATAACACATCCAATTTTGATGCATTCATAGCATCATCATGCCTCCTTATTCTCCCTTCTTTTCTTTTTTTTCCAATACCTATTTACAAAACATTTTGTCAAATATTTGGCTAATTATTTAACTTGAATATTGAGCCCTCCTCCCAAATCCATGGAAAAGATCGATGACTTGTTCAAATCATATTGTCTTGCTATGAATTCCATTAATTCTGCTTTTTGTCATGCTTTTTCTTTCTTATGAGAGCGCCCTCTTCAACTCTTCTATTCATCTCAACCTAAATCATGAATAACTCTCTAGCAAACACAACTAATGTGAGCTTATTTACGTCTTTAGTTTCCTTTATCATAGTGGCAAAAAATCATGCTCTTTTGGTACACTTTTCCAAAATTTTTTAATCGATTAGTAATATTTGTAAACCCATAAATATGCTCGTTATAGTTCCTCACAGATTTAATAATAGATCTCCTAATAATGACTAAGGATATTTTTTTTGTTTCTTTAACTTATGAAGTACCATCATAAGTTACTTTGTAGTTCTTCCAAACATCATGTGTGATGTACAACTTCCTTGCCATTGCTTGACTACATGCACTAGAACATTTGGCACTGTGAATGTGGTTGAGTGCTTTAACATTTAATTATGCCATTAAGATTTTATCACTACTAATTTTGCAAACCAATTTGGTCTCGTTAATGCATCAATCTCTAAGTAAGTAGAAAGGATCACTAATCACTTCCAATAGTTCCAAGTCTATTGATTTCATAAAAAGTCTAACTATTTTTTCAATATAGACAAAATTCATCCTTAAATATAGTGTACAAAAATGTGAAAACCTTTAATCATAGTTGAAGTCTTGCTTAAACTTAACTAAACAAAACAATTAATAAATAATAGTATTTTAATAAGCATTCAAAGACATAAGATGTAAATTAAAATTGATATGCAACAAAATTATAAATTAAGTGAACATAACAAATAATTAAAATATATATGATTGATGAGTCAAGTGATTTGACTCGCTTTTTGTAGGGAACCTACTCTAAGACCAATTGAAATAAAATTAGTGCACACAAATTCCATAAGAGGGAAACGAACTATTGGTTTTTAAAATATTTTTGTTATTTTTTTATCATATTTATTGTTGAAGAAACGATTTATAGAAATAGTTTTAATTTCTAAAAAAATCTTAATATTCAAATTTACATATATAATTTGTAATTTTTATGTTTTAGTTGAAAATAAAAATAAAAATTAGAAAAGTATACTTAAATATATAGGTGCTTGGTTCAAAACTAAAACCAATGTGCATCCCTAGTCAAGGTCAAGAAAAACACTGCTACAACAAAAATTATAACACAAGAATTTTTCTTACTGTTCACCACCAAGGTATCAACTACAACATAAGATTTTGCATGCTCAAGCCCAACTTAGTTCTTTAACTAGATTACCACAAACTTAGGTTTTTAAAACATTTGGAACATACAACAAAAAATTGAGAATTCTAGCAAAGAAAAAACTTCGAAAAAAGTGTTTACTTTTTGACAATTTTTGTAATAGTGCAAAAGAAAATGAGTTCAAAATCATGAAGAGAATTTAGCTAATACTAAGTGTTAAGCATGCTTGAAAGCATTTGGAATTTAATTTAGTACTAAGTTGTTGTAGGCTATTATGAGACTTTATGAAAGTAGAGTATTATGTGGTAATACATTGAGACCTCATAGTTTTGTTCATGTTCGTTGAACCTTTTAATCATAATGGTGGGACTTTTATAGAAATTCTTTTATCATAGATATAATGTCAAGAAAAATTTATTTTATAAGCAACTATCAAGTAGCATGCAAACTTCTTACAAATAACTTTTATAACAACACAACTAACCACTAGAGAATTAGCCATTAGATGGGATGAACTACAGCCATTGGATCCAATTGGAGATCATCTAGTCCATATGATCAACAAATCTATAAATGATAGAATTATGGATGGCTAGATAATGTCAAATTAGATTTGTGCTGTCTGATCATGTTGGATTAGATCTGAATCATTCGATTTATCAATAATAAAAAAAAGAATGTTCTCAATCATAGAATTCAAATTGAAGGACTATGAGCTACCCAATCCATGGAAAAGTTAATTGAAAATAAAGATAGAATGCTGGCTATCAATAAAATTTGATGAAGTTTTGGTTGTCAAATTAGAGACTTGAACCATAGATTATAAGTGAGTTCTTAGTCATCTAATCAGGACTTAGATTGTGGGACTTCATGTATTATTAGACTGTGCCATTTGACTTCAAAAAACATTATATTCTCACATAGTAAGATATTAAAAGTGTTTCTACTTTTTTTGAACATATAATGTGAGTTGGAATAGGATTTGCAACTGCATTGTGGGCTTGGGATTTTATCTTCTATGTCACTTTATTTCTATAGTTTAACATATGTGTGATAAATTCGGCATGTTGCACATTTGTTCAATTTTTGCTTGGCTAGATCCTTCATTTACCTCATCTTATAGGGTTTCAGGACTACACCCTCATAATGATAGGCATTCACCTACTTGTTCCAACGGCCTCCTAATTTGAGGCTTCCCAAGCCAAATAGAACATGATTGGCTTGAGTGCTTTACACAGAGGTCATGCTTTCGTATAAGTCCAAAAAATATAATCTTATATGTCTCGCATATCAAGAAAATGATGCAACTATTTGGATGCATAAGTTGGTTTTGAAATTCATATGAGTGGGGACATGTGTCTTATGATTAATAATCAATAAACTAACATTTTATTTCATGAAAATGAGAAACATTTTCAATTATGCATTTGCTCAATCCTTGAAGCATATTGAATACTCTAAGTTGCTTTAAAGATGATTAATTTTTTTATCTTTAGTAGTCCATGTCATGTTCTTCAAAATTAAACCTTATTCATACTAAAAATGCCTATTGAAACTAAAAACTAAATTTTTATGACATGACTTGTCAAAAACAATGGTAACCTAGCTCAATTAATCGAATGATATATGTCTATTTCTTTAAATGTGTGCTTACAAAGTCAAGGTCTATTAGTGACCGATGAATTGAATTCAAAAATAAATTTTTTTTATTTGGTTCCATGCCTAAGACGTAAAAGTATGGCTTTATGATTAAAAGCATGCTAGAATTAAGTTCCTTAATCATCTCATAATTTCATATGTAATTTGAGAATTCTCATGTAATTTTTCCTCCATGCTTTTTTAACATTAGATAATAGAAATTTAGACAAAATTTTAAAAACACAAGATTGATTTTTCAGCTAATATGAAATGAAGATGCCAAAACGAACAATCCATGTGAAAGTGAATGCAGAAATATTTACATCAAAAGAATTAAAAAAATATAAGGAATAGAGGTTATTTTCTAGGGGTTCATGTTCTATTTAAAATCTTTTTTCCAAGTTTGGTGCTACAACATTTCAACCTTTATATAGTCCCTTATTGTTATAATTTGAGATTCATTTGTTTCTCTTTTTTTTATGATCCTAAATTAAGAATTTTTTTTTGAAATTCAATTTTTTTAACTCTAGGTGTAGAAAACATTGTTAAATGTTTGATTCCTAGCCAGCACAACTACACATGGGAAAAGCAGTATAGTATATAATTGTATAACAATCTTATCTTTTATAAGAGCTAAGACAAACCATTGAAAGAAACATAGACCAATTAGAAAAACATAGTGATAGTTCATTTGGAGAAACTTGTAGATCAAGTAGGTCATTGATAAGTTACTCTAAAGTTATGGAAATTTCCACTAAAAATGAACCTAACCACTAAAATGTCGACCTAAGCATCAAGTTTCTATATATACCTATGATAAAAGACTCAATAGGGATGATGATCAATAGATTAACATGGTTATAATAGAAGATCCAACATTTCATGGTAGTTTAGGCCATAGAGCATATGAAAGTTAGGAAATGAAAATGGAGCATTATTTTGATTGGTATGATCTTAGTGGGCGTCAAAAGTACCAATTTACAAAAAATAACCTCACATCACTTGTTAGATTATTTGTTCACATATTAGAAGAGTGATATTTTAACAAAGTTCAAACATTGTTGGATTATAGGAAGTACTCATGATTCACCAATGAGTAAAATATGTTTTGGCCTCTTATTATGATAAACTTTTGGATAAATGATAATGTCTTTCCTAAGGTTCAAAGATTATCGATGAATACATTATTAAATTTGATGATTATATGCTTCCACCTGGCTTACGATGGTTGAATCAAGTAGCATTGTCAGGATATAGAGATGGGCCCAAAGATTCTATTCAAGTTGAGTTATACTTGTGAAATATTACGGGTTTAAAAAAGTCATGTAATGAGACCCATGATGTAGAATGATTTAGGAGATCAATTGCTTGTAAATGTGAAATTCCTGTAAATACTTCCCATCCTCAACCATGTTACACTACTTCCATCATTCCAACAACTTTTATTCCGTAAGCAACCCATTCCTCTACACCTATACTAACAACCCATTGAATCCAAACCTTGACAAACCACCCACTTGTTATAGAGTTGATCACTATCATGGAGAGTGAATGTCACAACCTAGTACCCTAAGAAATCCCTACACTGAGACATGCAATAAGTAATATAAGAAAGCATTGAAGTTGAGTAAAGGGATATTATACAACTAGATGGAGATGATGATAAGGGATTATAGTAACTAAGTGAAATTATTTACTATAATAAACCACCTATAGTTAATTTGAGATGTGTTATGATTATGTTAGGATAATCTAAAGATTGGTAATGAACTAACATCTTTATTACATTCTCTAGAATTTAAGACCAACCTTGTAAGCTATTTATAGATAATGATAGTTATATGAATTCCTAAGCATATAGTACTCTTAAGAAGATAAGTTTAGCAATCACAAATCATCCTAACCCACAACAATATCTTGATCTACAAAACCTCAATTTATAGACAACAAAGGTGTTGTATTTCTTTAAATTTTTATCAATATTCTAAGGCATATTTTATGATGTTATCCAAGTGGAAGTTGAGAGTTTTATTTTAGGAAGACCTTAGTTATAAGAACATGATGCTACCTTAAATTGAAGGGTTAATGTGTGTAATTTTATAAAAGAAGGAAACAAGTTTACACTATACCTTACACACTCTTATTAAGAAAATTGTAATTTAAGCGTTCCAGAGAGATGATAGAAGAAAAGGGAAAACTACTAGTATCATTTCATTAATTGAGAATGAGAGAAATATCGCAAGTGATAGGGTTACCTAGTTTTTGACAAGTTAGGAAGCCCTTATTAGTGTACTCACACCATGGAATGAAGATTAACTCATGTTTAAAGAAATTTTTGATGTTTTTCTGAATGACTTCCCACACATACTCTTAATATTTCATCCTAATATAATCATATTGCAAAAAAAGTTTTCTTCAATTATGAAATATATAAAAAACTACCATAAGTTCATAGATAACCTAAAAAATTATTTGGGAATTATTATGTAGTAGTTTGTGCTAGGTGTAAGTTATTTCTACTAAGAATCCTTAGAAAATTTCGTGCTTATGGTGCTAGATTGTCAAAAATTGTAAAAAACTAGGTATCAAATTTTAAGATTTAGATTTACTCAAAGATTATGAAATAAGCGCTACCTTTAATATTCATGTTCTTTTACCTTATAGAGAACTATCCCCTTTACCTATTGAGGCTTTTGAAACTTCACCAACATTTCCAAGTGAACTGATCCCACCATTACAATTAGCACTATTGGGCGAGTTAAGAGACTAAGTGGAGAAAAGAATAATTGATCAAATACTTTTCACATAGGATCAAGCATAATAAAGATGTTTTGTATGTCGTTGAGCCCATCTTACCTCTGTAAATATTTTTATTTCCGAGGAGTAGCATCACAACCTAAACTCAGGTTATTAGAACAACATCGAAAATTTAACCCTACTTCCACGAATTTGATCTCTTTCATATCTAGGATGATTGACACAATAACATACCATACAATGCATAAAGGATCAACTTGCCTACATACTAATCAGCTTGTCAAGTAATTTACTTGTACTCTTCAATTTAAATGATTTGAAGACCGATTGGTAACATTTTTGATATTTTTAGCTATAATTTTAGTAAAGAACATTAGTAGCCCCACAATTATGGAATCATAAAATTTGGAAGAAAATGACTTCAAGAAGGCTATAAATTTTGTTTTGGTTCCTTTCTATTGTCCTTCACAAACATTATCACTACCTTCATTGACACTATGTGATCTAAGTCAATTTGCACAGACCTTTGTGCACAGTAACTCACTAAACCCATCCTTACCCATCAGCATGCATAAACCTAATCCATGAGGGTGCTTTAGTCATCCATCGGCAGCTCCTTCACTCTAATCCATGTCAACCCCAAAAATAGATATAGGTGTCATTTGCTTCTCCTCTAACATCACACCGGTCACGTGGCTCACCCCCTCGCTAATGGTCAAAATGTATTGTATTAGTTTGGAACAACTTATAATAATTAATTTGTTAGCTTTTGAAGGAAAACTGTTTGGCAGAATTCAAGGTATTTCTTTTTAATTTGTGATGATATTTAAAATTCTACATTTTTCTTGAGAATTCTAAAATAAGAAACTACCAAATTTCCTTTTATATTCCTTTGTTACAAAATTACTGTTGCAACTTTGAAGTCTCTATTAACGGGGATGGTCACTATGTTTTAGAAGAAATATAATTTTGAGAAAAAAATGAAGTTGTACTACTTAGTTTGCTTGATACAAGCATGTCATGAATGTCCAAATTGTAGTGTGATTCAAGAGTTTCCTTTGGAATGAAAGTGAGAGACTCAAAAAGGAAGATATCACACCATTGATCTAATATTCACAAACAGTGTCAAATCACTAGGGATGCTTTTACCACTTCATTTTAACTTTTGGGAAAATTAAATCTCAAGCCCAACTTTCTCTTTTATGCAAATGACCATGTTAGTTTTTGTTTGACATTCTAAAAACATCACTTGTGGTGTACCTTGCCACTTCAACACATTGTGAGTACTTTAGATGTTAATTCTCTAAATTATATTTTCTTTCTATTGAGATCTGTTATGCTAAAATTTAATGCAAGTCCTTTTGTTGCTTTAACCTAAGCATTACTTAATTTTCTATGCTCTAAAATAATTTTTAGCAAATCATCCTACATCATAACTGCACAACCCTTTTACCTCCAAGCATAATAGGCTTAGCAAGTGAAGTTTTGCACTTTTTCTTTGGAGAGCTAATGTATGTCATTTATTATCATTTTTCTAGTTAAATTCTTTTACATTTTGAGAAATTATGTTAAGTTATTTCTAGTTGTGACTTTAATAGGAATCATATAATATGATGGTAAAGAAAGATAAATGGGAACTTGATTGTAATATTTTACTCCAAAATATTGGTGTGATAGTATGATATGATTAGTTAACAAATTAAATAAGTATTCAAGCTCAAGGTAGATTTAGATTGTAGAAGTGTGACATCATAATCATATTATTTGATAATTTCATGATCATTAACATTAGAGGTACTTGATGTGACCAAGGTAAGAAATTGCTTTTATTTATTAAAACAACATGTTATGCAATATGATATACTGTGAAATAAAGAAAAATGTGAATGCACACAAAATTATCTAATAATTGTACTATGTTGATCACACCATCATATAAGGACATTAATATAGAATTCAAATGGTAGCCTACAATAATACTATGATCATAGTGGAATGAAGTTATGGATTTTACATTTATGATAATAAAAGAGGGGAAATGTTCCATGTTTGATGACTTAGGTGTTCAGTGAGAAATTGTTGTATAGCATTATTAGTTATATTGTATAAACAAAATTAGTTCATAATTTTGTTGCATTAAAGGATCATCTGATTAAAAGTTGAGAAACATGCACTTAGGGTATCATACATGTAAAAATAGTTGGTCATACATTTATATTTAAAGAAATTTTTTGGTGGCAAAAAGAGATGTGGATCACCATATTGTACAATATGGGTTTGGAATTTGTATGATGTATAGAATGAAATAAATTGAGTTTTGTGATTGAGTTACTTTTCATCACAATCATTTGTGTCAATGTCTTAAAAAGCAAATTTTTGGAAACAAATTGGATAGTGGTGATTAAATTAGGTTTTATGGTTTTGGAGAATCTAATCATCGTAACCTAATCCAAAATTTAGATCTTTTTTAGATGCAATACAGGTTTGTGCATATTTACAAATAAGATGCTTAATTTAATTAACCTAAAACTCCTGAATCAATTATTTTGGTAAATCCATAGATTTAACGATGTTTAGTGGAAACTAATTAAGTGTTTAGATGTTTCTTTGTAAGGTTTTAGGAAAACCAAGTCATATAGAAAGAAAGGAGGCCAATCAAGAAAAGCTATGAAGGAAGAAGAAAACTTTCCATGGGCAAGAAGATGAAGAAGGGTCTCATGTTTTCAAAGGGGAAAACATTACCTTAGAGAAGTCCCTTACTTGGATTACATGGTGGCTTGCACATTTGGATTATACAACTAAATCTGAACTATTTTAAGGAAAATAAATTGCAAATTTGATAAAGTTGTATGAAAATAATTGTGATCACAATGTGTTAACATTTGTTGGACATTTCATCATGTTCCTTAATTTAAGAAGGTTTAAAAAATTTTATTAAGCTATGTTCAATTATATCTTTTATTAAATTTGTGCTTAAGCGATCACTTCATATTTCTAAACTTCAAGTTTTTCTAATCTATTGAGTTATCCGTCAAGTCCATTAGGTTCCTCAAACTCAAAAAAGTATGCTATGACTTCAGAATATATGCCTAATATGTCAAACTCTACTCATGACCTATAACTTGGAGGATTTTTCATGAGCATGCATTAGGCATTTTATTAGTCTCATTGTGAAATTTTTTCAATACCAAGCATGTTTGTCAATAGATTCTTTCCCAAGCATGTAAGACTAGGATATTGTGATTGCATGTATGCTAAAAAAAACATTAGTTATTAGCATATATGTAAATTGAGAAGTTGAAGTTAGAAAATCATTTTTTATTATTTTTCCTCAACAAATTGAAACATGACTATATATACTTAGGTTTACATGCATGTTTGTTAGGAAAACCTTATTCACTTCATGAATATGAATTCAAAAAGTGTCTTTTTTGCATGGAATCATTGATTCGTGTTTTTGATAACTCCTAAGTTGAGGCATGATAGTATGGGTTTATAATTAAATGCTTAATAAAATTAAGATCGTTGAGGATGTGATGTCTTTGTAATTTACATTACAATTCTAGCATGATTTAGTAGCATGGATCATTACCCACAATAGAAATTTCATTCAAATTTAAACTAAGAAGGATTTTTGATTCAATTAAAGTGAAACTTTTACAACTCTAGTCTAAACCATGTAAAAGTTAATTCCTTGTGGTTTTTGAAATTGTATTGTTGAAATCCTTAACAATGAAAAATTAATGAATATAGATAATTTTTATTATTGCTAAGACTTCTTGCTTTTTGAATGTTCATTTAAATGCTTATAGGTCAATTTGATAAGTTGATAGAGTTGTGACTTCATGTTACACAAAAATTGAACACCATGATCAAATTTTTATTTTTGTTATGTTGTAATCTATATGTATTATGTGATATCTCAGTTTATGCATGATGAGGTTGCATTGTCAAGCATATGACCATAACATGTTTTTGACATATTCTTATAATTCTAAATCATTTTCAAGAAATTTGTAAACAAAATTTAACAAATTGAAAGTTAGCATAGACACAAACTTTATAATGACATTTGTAAAGTTACCCAAACCTACGAAATTCTCTTGTCTATGTACTTCCTTGCCTAGAACATGCTTGGGATGCATAAGACATGGTTTTGTTATGTGATGTGTGACAAGGGGTTAAGCCCTTAAGTGAACATATATAGCTTCTAATGTTAATATGGGCCTCAATTTTTAGCTAGGGGGGATGGAATGACTCAATTTTGAGGCTTAAAATAAGTTTAGCTTTCTTAAAGTAATTGTTGGCTTGTAAATGGAAGTTGGTCGTCTTAGAAAGCTAAGGCTATGGATAAACTTTGAATAAAAAAACTTTAGATCTTATCATTGATTCCTGCTTTGGTTTTAAAGGGGTTAGAGGTGATTAGAAAAACCTAACTAATGATACCTTAAATTTGTATGGCATGGTTAACATAAGAAAATGAAAAAAAAGCTAATTATGAATTTCGATAAATAAATATGATGTATGCCTAGTTTTTGCATGACTTTAAGATTTCATTCATGCTGAAAACATTGCCAATAGAAGTTCTTACAAATAGACTAAGTGCAACACCACTTGGCCAGTAGTTATTCAATTTATGGATATTACTTTATGTTAGTAAAGCTATTAATAAAATTCATGGAAGAAGGTAAGAAGGTTGAGGTAATGCATTTGAGATATATAATGCTTTGAGAAGTAGTTCATTGTTTTTGCAATGTTTGATAAACTATTGAATTCACATGGTTTGTTTGGTAAGAAATTAAGTGACATTTATTGGGCTCTTAGACCACTAAATGAAACTGTAATTGGTGATCTGAGGATGTGTGTTGCTAAAGAAAGGCTTTTAAGAAAGATGTTTTCATTACGGTTTGGTTGTAAGGCATAACAGATCCATAATATGTTGTCAACGTAATAAATTTGATACTATAACTAAGTGTATAGACCAACGTTTTTTCTTCAAATAGAAACTAAATGGATAGCTTATGTATGCAATGACGTTTTAGGAAGGATCCAAGATGAAATCAAGACAAGGGCTAGTTATAAAAAAGATGGATAAAGGTATCTTAAAAGATTAATTTAGGATTTATAATAAACCATATGGCATCTAGGTAATTGATAGAAACCGTAGACAATTTATTAATGGTTGAAAGAAACCCTAGGTTGTCGTAATTTGGGGATGGTTAACAAAACATAATGGAGTTAGGGAAGGAGAAACCATAAATAATCTGAACAATTGAATTGATATTAACAATCCATTTTTGATTTAAGTCTAAGGAAACCCTAATAAAGTTTAGTCAATGATAGATATTTGTAGGTATGATTTTATTAGGTTATCAATATTCTTTCAATATAGGAAATTAATGTATGTATTGCACCTTAGATGTTTGGCCCTTGCAAAGGAGATCAATAAGTTAGATATTTTTAATCCTTTAGCATGTTGGTAACCACTTCACATTATTTCTTAACCTTGTATAATGAGTTCTACATCATGTGCTAAGTGATTCTAAGTACGAATAAGTATCATTTCTATTTTTAGTCTTGTGAGGAAATAGTTCCACATTTGCTCTTATTTGGGAAGGATGAGTGTTGCGATATGTTATGGAATACGTGTGCATATTGAAGACATCTAGAAACTTGAGAGGTTGGCTCACATGATTGGCATTCCGATGCCTGATACTAGGTGATATGATGTGATAAGAATGCAAGACCTCATTATTTTCTTCTCTTTGGAAGAGCATAAAATATATGTTGAAAACAATCATCCATTTCTTTGTATCATAAACTCTTATATCAACTTAATTTAGTTGATAGAGATACACTTACTGAGCTTTTTATGTTTAGTGATGATTACACATTGCATTTAAAGATTGAGGTTTATAACTTTTCATTACTACACTTCATAAACTGACTAATGTTTTCTTTATTTACTTTCCTAGCACATTTTCCCTTAGTTTTTTTGCATTTTTAGGTAGTTATTATTGATTACAGAGCTAGACTTAAGATTACCAAAGTTAATACTGTTGCTTGATGAATTTCTTTTTTGATGTATGATTTGTAGTACATTAGTTTGTCTTTCCATTAATGATAATAAGCTCTATATATTTTTGGACATTAGACTATAACAAATAACTATTTTTTGTTTATAGTATCTAGTTGTACATGATAATGTTTTTTTAGAGTTAGGCTATCAACTTATTTAGGTATTTGACATTAATGAGTTTAATATTTTTTATTGTAGTTTTAAATGTCTATGAGTTATATGATAATTTTACAGCATTTATGGTAACAATTTTTTGAAAAATAAAGGATTGTTGCATTTAGTTACACAGGCAGTAAAAAAAAATTGGTCAAAAATTAAGTCTAAGTTATTTAGTATTAAAGTATAGGGTATAGGTAAGATATATTTAGGAAAATAGGTTTAAGCTTAATATGGAGGCAAGAATACTACATGAGAGTGAACAAGTTATTTTTATAAATAAATTTTATTGCATATAGAAAGCATTATACTTCATTGTTTGATTCGATTTAATGTTAATTCTAAGTTCAATTTGATTTAACTTTTATCGATGTAGTGAAAGAGTTAAATTTGTTTTCACTAGCTTATTCAATTTGTGGTGTTAGATGCCTTAATTTGATTACATGAGATGCTGAGGAGTAGTAGAATATAAATGCTAAAAATGGGCTCCAGTACATTACTTTGCTCTAATTCTATAGTAGAATGTTACATCCAATAGTGATGCAATAGACTGCTTTGTAGTTAACAAATAATGGAATTGTTCTTATCCATTGAAACGTATGAAGACTATCATAACTTGCCAATGCACCATCACAAATTGGAAATATCATACTAGAATTTTCTTATAGGGAGCACCTTTATGATATTATACTTAAGTTGATTTTAACTTCATTGAGCAAACTTGTTTGATGTTTTGTTGATTCATGAGCAATGTTGTTGTATGAAGGTCTCTATGAATGAATAGTGCAAGGCTTCAAGAAAGGTACTTGTTTTAAGTCATGTGAATTAGGATAGTCATGGTGTGATGATGTTCAAAGGCAAATATTGAGACAAATGGCAGTATTTATCTATCTAATGCCTCTAAAGCTTTTTTCAAGTATGTTGATGCCCTTTTTCTAATAAAAAAATGTTATTAGTGGACCTTTTCATTTTTATATTTATGAATCATAGTCTGGCACACATTCATAAAATTTAGAAGAGTGTTACAATGACTATATGATTTTTGTGCTGTTGTAAACAATTGGGGTATTGTTTTTTTATAGTGATAGAATGTATTGCCATGGATGAAACTCTAAATATATGAACATTAGATACTTTGCATAGTTTGATAATTAATATCATACTATATGAAAATTCTCCACTTATTAAAAATTTGTAAATTTGACACATCATACTAGAGTTTTTCATTAAGTTTATGCATCATAACTTTTAAGATGAGTGAGTGCATGGATGATCAAATTCAACAAGTTTTGTAAATGATTGTAGTATTTGGGAATATGTTATAAATTGTAAGTTGCTACTTTAAAGGTTTTCTTTTTTTGTAAGGTAATTCATCACAAGATTTCGTTGTTTTTTAATATAACATCAGTGGATTATTGTTGTTCCCATCTCTTTGCGCATTTGCCCAATCATGCTGAGTGGCTTCAATGGGATGCTCACCTTACAGTGTATATTTTATCGAATTTCCTCATGGTACTTCTCAATGAGAAGGTTAACATGATCCGTACTATTATACATTTGTA